>ML272716.1:0-10423 GCA_005239495.1 Nicotiana undulata | reverse complement strand
ACACATGATTCAACAGCTTGATGATGGTGTGATGATACCATGGAATCATACACGTAAAGTTGCTTGTCCGCAATGTCGAACACGAGAAACAACCAATGAAACTTCTCTACAATGTTCAATGGCATGATGACACAATGAACTTCATCCCAGGCAACATTAGCAAGGAGTCTATATCCAAGAATATACTGTGTTATGTCATCATGGGGTTTCCGTAAGTAATACATAATTACATCAATGTGCTGCAAATGGAACAAAATGAAAAATTACTACACAATAACTACAATTGTAAACAATGTAACTACAATTCCACTACAAAATAAGAATTCAAGTTAAAGTAACATACTGCAAGCCTTGAAATAGAACTACATTGTAACTGCAATTGAACTACAAAAAAACTAATGGAGTACTACAACAAAACTAGTTGAGTAAGTATCTATTGAAAATTAAATCAGTAATACTTACCGAGTCGTTGAGGACTTTTTCTGGGTGGGCAAGAGAATAAAATCATTCCTTCTTTTCCACCGTTTCAACTCCAAATTCAAATTCAGGCTTTATCAGATTATCCTTTGTGGAAAAGGGAGCCTTCCTCCTATAACAACAAATAAATATACAATCAATTATAAAAAATAAAAATAAATAACTAAATATAAATACTTTATATCGATGAAATGAACGTGTCAAACGTAACTATACATACCTCTTAGACACCTTGTCTGTAGTGTGGTATAACCACTTGTTGAACTTCTCTAACAATTCAGGATCAACATCTTCCCCTATAAGAGTGGTGAAGGGATGCTTGAGATAGAAAAATTTGGGTCCCATAGACGTGCTGCCCCCAGAACTATAAAGAGGTATGAATGGTGATCGTGCATGTTTCCCAGGCTGCCTGGTTCTTCCCGGATGAATAGAGGTTGCGTCATCTGGTATTGGGTCGCCATACATAACCAATTGTGTTATGTTTTCCGGCAAATCAAAGTCGTCCAATGTGACGCTCTTTTTTTCAGTTCCTGATGCTTCAGAAACTTCATCCAATTTGTGTGCACTTTCACCTTCATCCGTTCTTTTGTCGCTGACTTGTTCTGTGGGAGCTGCAACGGTCAATCCGTGGATATAGGATTGTGCTTTAATGTCCTCCGCTGCTTCTTGAAAATCTGTGTGTAATTCAACATGTGCCGGAACATTTTCTGCACAAAATTGCAGCTTCATTATGTAATTAAATAGGTGCAAAAAATAGTATAATGCTGCGTAGAATATCTGAATAATAAAAATTGATAAGTTATTTAAAATGTAGTTATATGTATCCATTTATAGTTAAATATGAATAATAGCAATATGTAGAATGTGTTTCCAGATTGTAGTCATAATGTATTTATATCGTGGTTAATTGTAGTTATTAGCTGATTTGTAACCAAATGGTGCTTTAAAATAAGGTTCTGTACTATATGTATATATTATTAAATAAATATAACTAAATTCAAAGAAGTACATACTTGTTGCACTTGTGCTTCCATGCACCTGATCACCAAGTTCAAACTGAAAATGCTGGTTGTTCGTTCCTTGTTGTTGGGTATTGATTTTTGTAGAACTACCAGCAATCTGAAAATTTATTGTTTGCTACAGTTTATTATTTCAAAAAATTCATAAATTTGTAGTGTTATAGAAATATATGTCAACACTTACCTTTGCCTCATCCTCGGCGTATCTCCTGTTAATCAACTCCAAAACTGTTTTCAACGTATCGTCTATGAAAACACGAAGGTCACGAAGTTCCACAAATACATTGCTCCTGAAATCTCNGTATAATGATTAAATATAAAATTCTACAAATATACTTCAATTTAGGCACCATTTTGAAATGCTAAATAAAACAGTCTACAGAATCATATTACAGAGTAAATACATAATATTTAGTGTATAGAATGTTATTAAATATAGTTAATTGTAGTTATAATGTAGTCAAATTGTAGATAATAATAATAATACCTGCGCAATTCCCTTTTCTATATTCTGAAACTTCTTATGCACAGATTCTTTCTCCTGTCCTACATCAGAATGTTTGCTTTCAAAGGATGGAGAATCATCGTTAGGAACTTCTGCACCTTGTTCATCTTGGAACTCAATATTGCGAGGCAGGCTAAGGACCGCAAGCTTCTCTCCAAGCTCTGCCATGTTTGTGAACTGATTGAATAAAAAAACAGATATTTTCAGCAAGGCATAAATTGTAGAATAATAGTAGATATAATGAAGTAAATTGTAGAAATATGTATAACTAAAAGAATATACCTTTACCCAATCAGGTTTTATCATCCTCTCTTCGAAGGCAGTTAACCAAATCTGCCCCTTGTTAGCGGACCATCTCAAAATTCGAGGTATGGATTCAGAACACCTCGTAGCGATCTCGAGGTTGACATTCGAGCAACACTCATAAAGCCACACTTGTAGTGCTAATGAGCATCCCCGAATCAGATAAGAATGAACACCGGTGGTTAGACGATGTCTAACTGAATCCATAACCTGATTGAATGAAATAATACCCCAAGGGTATGATTCAAAATGACCTGTCTCTATCAAATAAAACCTAAATGGATCTATCAAAGACACAGTATATTTATCAGACGGGCAAATAAAAAATTCCAACAGATATAGGATGCACAACTTCACTGCATCCTCGTCGTTTACCCAAGATTTGCTCGTTACAATATTTTTTAAGTACCATTTTTCAACTCTTTTTTTGTTGGGGAAATAACTGTTCATTAAAGGGCTAACATATGTAGATGTATATCCAAAGTCGCCAATATTATTGACACAGTTTAACCCAGTAATTAAACAAAAATCTCTTAATGAAAAAAATAATTTTTGTCCCTTTAGAAGAACTGAAAAAACAGAATTATTTGAGTTTGACAATTCATACTTCATCAGAAGATGAAGTGCTTGATTTTGCATGCAGATAGGGGGGATAGAAAGTAAGTAACCAAAGCAATTTTTTTTGAAAACACGAAGAGCATTTGAGGACAGAAGCTGAGATATCTGGCTAGGGATGCTTGGATCACACAAACTGTGGAATCTAAGCACCCCGTATTGAGCGTTGTGTGGGGCAAAGTAAGGATCATTCTGCAATAAGTGATAAAAAGGCATTGGTCAGTATAATATCTACATATAACTACATAATAACTACATTTTTAGATGTTTAATAACAACACATTTTCCGCAAACTAGTGCGTACATATTCTGCTTCATGAAAAGTAAAGCATATACAGACATATAACAACAAAATAACACAATATATCTAAATGTATAAACGTTTTGTATCAAAATTCAGGAAGATAAATGTTAATAAATATCTGTTACAAAAATTAGAATACAACTACAAAATAACGACAAAGCAACTACAAAAATATATACCAATCTATACTGTATGTCATAATAACTACAACTTAACTACAAAATTAAAATAATTATCTACAATTTGTAACATGACTAATAACAGATATTTCAACATCAACAAACAAAACTAAAAAATTAAAAACAAATTTAAAAAATGTTTACCTTCAACAAAATTCCTTTGGGAGCAAATTTTGGGGATTTTTTATGGTGCTTCTTCATTTCGTGTTTTGATGGAGAAGTAGCATTTTAACTTTTTTTGTTTTTTGAACTTTTGGGGCTTCTTCTACAAAATTATCTTCTACACAAACCTCCTTCCCTTTCCTTTTTAGATGTTTGCCGATAGGTGTAGAACTTCCACCAACATCTACGCCGTGTAATCTTTTTGTTCTCGACTCAGCCCTCATTTGTCTAGGTGATGAAGACTGTATGGTATGATGCATTGCATGTGTTGATCTTGGTTTTTTTGCTGGTGATTTGGGTGTTAAAACACCCAAATCAAATGATGGAATGTCGACTACTGCTGATTTTTGGACTGCTTTCTTTGGAGATTTTAATTTCTTCATTGCTGAACTAGAATGGTGAACGTGGGTCGAATGTCTTCAACAATGGTGAACGTGGGTCGAATGTAACTAAATGTGGGGAGGGGAGGGGAGGGGAGTTAATGTAAAAGGTAAATAATGGGGTTAGTGGAGGGGGGAGGAACGAAGGTGAAGGTAAAAGTGGGTGAAAGTTACGGATGTGAGGGGAGGGGGGGAGGGTGTGAGGTGAGAGGAAAGAGAAACGTGTATTAATTTGTCCTATAATTAAGCCTAAAATAAATGCTTAATTAATTATACCTAGTATATAATAGGTAATTAAGTATACTAAATGTAACTATCTCTAATTTTAAACATTGAAGGTAATAAGGTTTAATATATGACATAGAAAGGTAAAAATTCCTTTCTTTCTAACTATGGTTTTTTCCGTACTGGGCTGATCCAACATTCATTGAGCACGGCCTAGAGAAATGGGCTGAGAAGAACTAAATTATTATATTTCTAGCAGACACCTTTAAATCATGTACCTATAACTACGCACCTAATGCATTTATTTCTTTACCGAAAACGTTCCTAGTAACCGACTCTTAGCATATTTAAATGATAATATCTTTTCCTATTTTTGTTGGAAACTAATTCATTCCATAACAAATTTTATACTTTCTATATATGGATCTTTTTACTAGAAAAAGAAGTACTAGTACCTTTTTATACAACATAAACCCTAGCAAAATTATACTTCTTTATAGTTTGAAAAAATAAAATACATATGTCTCATGAAAAACGTAATGTATATTTGAGGTATATATACATTATAAACAACGTAATATCATTATTATACCAGGAGTACTTTCTTCTTTAAAAAAATCAAAGGTATATTATTACATTAGTATATGTCAAAATATCATTATACTAGTTATATATAATGTTAGACCTTAATACCATTATAATACATAGTATTTCTCTAACATATATATTAATACATTAGCATACAACGAAAACTGGTATATACAGCTTATATTCAGTGAATTATTTTCTTCTTCTATCGATTTCAGAGGCTGTAGCGATGGAATCAACAATCTTAATGAGTTTCACCCTGGCATGGATTCGATTAGTTTTCTATGTGCTATCATTTTAAAATGTGATTTAAAATGTAATTTATGGCATAGAGTTTTAATTTCCCACTTGAAATTTCCGTTATTATATATATATATAAATGGAAAGGACTGGTGGTGCTTTTATGATATAGATATATCTATAAAATCTATTTAAAATAGATAGAGTTTGTTCGCAAGAGAAATCATGCAAGAAACATTCGTTTTAACGTAATATAATTCTCATCTCCACTTTGTTATTACACAATCAAGGGGTCATTATCAGTTGATTAGAGCTTTTAATTAATGGATAAGACAATTCCCGGCCTCTAATTGCTTTCGTGTTGTAATGAATGGAATTGATCCTTAATTAATTCCAAATGTTTACCACTTTATTCTAAAATTCTATATACATATAATTGGTCTATTAAGGCTTTTTTAGCCTTTAACCAACCTTATTCCCTGTATACCCAAACATTCACTACTTTGGAAGGAAAAATGACAAATACCAATTCGAAAAAGCCCTCACTTTTTGTATATCCAATGAGATTTAATTTATAGAGTACTATAACTTAACTAATTAGTAGTGTGGAGAATAGATTCAAACTTGTAAGAGGGACCATTCTTCTATTAAGAGTCTATTGATGCTAAAAAAACGCCACTTTATTAGAGAAATTCCCTTTGATAACTAAAATAGCATATTTGGCCAAAAAAAGTGCAAGCATTAGGTATCATAAAATTCTCTTTATTACCAATTCAAAAGGCAATTAATAAGCTTGTGAATCAAGCCTTCTAATATGTGATTAGAATATGTAATCAGCATCTTTATACTCAAGAATCATTTAGGTGATATAAAAATGTATATTCCTTCGTTGCAAGAAACCTTGAGAATAACCCTTCGGGTTGCCCAGTTGATTTGGAGAGTGGTTTTCCATACAAATGATCTGAGTGCTTTCTGGGTTGAGCCTGTCGTACAGGGCTTGCCCAGTGCGGTTTACATCCCATGTGTGGTTTGCAGGCTATTACACAAGGGAAGGTTTACACCGTGCGCATAAAGTGCTCTCCCGAAAGGCAAAGGCTATGACAAAGATCTCTTTTATTTTCCCCTTTTTTTCTTATTGGTCATTCTCTATGCTACTTGCGTTACCTTTTCAAAAGACAGTTAATTCTACCAACTTTGCATGCATGTAGTTTTCCTAAGGGTACCAAAATCTTTCTTTTTTTGACAAAGATAGATTGGTCCATTAATTTTCCAAGCATGGAAAAGGTAAACTTTATATAAAACATGAATATGCAAATGTGAAACAGTGCAAGAATAATATTGTCTTTTCACATTGTAGGGCTTAGGGTTTTGGCATTTCTTTTGGATTGGAGAGGGTGTTCTTCACATGGGTCTTCAAGAATATATATGTTAAAATAGATGGAGGAGAGTGACTAGCTATTTGCTTTTGGAGACGAATGTTACCTCATTCTCACTGGGCCTTGTGCTTCAACAAACTTTACATGAACATATACAGAGTCATGCGTAGTAACAACAATAACAACAACTACCCAGAATAATCCCACCAAGTGGGGTCTGGGGAGGATATGATGTACGCATGCAGTCTTACCCTTACCCCGGAGGGTAGGGAGACTGTTTCCGATTGACCCTCGGATATAGAGTCATGCGTGAAGGACCAAAAAGGAAAAAATGAAGAAGATATATACACCATCAATGCAAGAATTTAATTTTTCTACACTATCATATCACTTTTATTTATTATAGCAGGTAACCTGTCTTCATTTCAAGATTATAAATATGACATTTTGTAAAGGTTCATGCGATATATCCTTTGAGTGATCTGATGGTGTAAAAAATTACTTTTGATCATGTATACATAACTTAAATTTATTTTTCAAAAAAAAAAAGAAAGAAAGAGAGGAGAGAGTGACATGGCATAGAGTGTCACCACATAGCCGTATAAAGAAATCAAAGGATCTCCAAAGTGGCAATTTAAGCCAACTCTATCAATGTCATTATCATTCTACATGCAATTTTGAAACTTTCACGTTTACATTTTCTCCTAATATCGTATAAGAATTAAGAATAGTACTCTCAAAGAAATGTAATGAATTCCTCTCTGTTGTAATTCACTACTAGAAAGTTTATTCTTATACCAATGGACTGATATCGACACATTCTACTCAATATATTCCAATTATTAAAGTAGAGATCCACGATTTCAAGTTCTTTTACCTTATTGAAGAAATTATTTTAAATTTTTACTTTTACACATTTAAGCTTAAGATAAAAGGACATAACTTTGTTCTTATTAATTCCATGAGAAATTGAAAATCTTCATCTGCGACGAATGGTGATCTAATGAGATTTTTTTATATAATTGGTGACCGTGAGACTCAAACTCATGACTTCTACTAGCTCTGACATAATGTTATAATATAATGTGTGATTATCTCATCTAAGCACTTAAATTATTAGAGAATATTATGTCTTCAACATTCACAACCTTTGTCCTCTTATATTAATAGCAAATAAACTGTTGTAGTGATGACTATTTGGGAGACTAGTATAGTATTATGATGTTCGTCCAACTAAAAGTTAAAATAGCACAATTTCATCAACGTAGCACCCTCATTTATTCGTTCCACGTAATAGTGATATATCATAAGTAGACATGGATTTCCTGAAGATCATCTTATATGACCTGCATAAACTGTATATATCAACGAACATGGATTTAATATTAATATGCAGTAATCTTAATCACTCATTAATTATGATTTATGTCTAACTCAAAATTCTCATGGAGAGATGGACTTTTCCAAACTCTCAATTGACCATGAGTGTTAAACCAAATTCTCGATTTAGCGAGAGTACTTATTATTGCCTTCGTTTAATACTATGTGAATCTGTTTGATTTTACAAAGTTAAGAATGAAAGAAACACTTTCAGAATTTGTGTTGTTGAATATAGCATGACACTTGCGTGGCTATAATATCATGTTATTAACGCCAAAATAAAAGTTTATAATTAAGTCTAAAAACGCAATAGTATAACATAGAATGAAACAAATGAAGTATTATTATTTTGTGAAGAGAGAAGTTAGAATTGTGGTTTATGGGGAGATTCGGATAAAAATGGTCGGGTTAATACAGGTCATAGGACCACATTTCACGAGAAGGAAGTAAGGAAGTTACATTATATTCCCTTACAAGGTTGAGACCATTTTGCTTAGGAAAAGAGATTTGTATGTACAAAAGCCCTACAGGAACACAAAAAAAAAAAACATACTTGTACCCTATAATTCTTAAAAGCCAGGAATCTTGCAATAGCTTTTTTCTCAAGACCCTTTTGACATGCATCTTGTTACTTGGTTCACATACATTGCATACTAGATTTCACTTCTTTTTCTATAGACATACTAATTAATTACATGTGGTGGCTATATATCATTAATCTAGAAATTGATTATCTTAGAGAATTCAAACTTGGAATCAGACTTCATAAGTTCTAGTGACATGTACCCTTGCTAATCAAGTTATTAATACCAATTAGCAAGGAAGATATTGGGATGGTTAAAACGACTCTACACTCAACCAGATATCTCGAGCTTAAGATTTGTGAATGAGTTACATAGTAAGGAGAACTTTACTACTCATGTACGTAGTTGGTTTACGACCATCTAGCGCAAATATGGATTAACCGGGCAAGATCCAGTGGTCCTCGAATAATGGATGGCTATATTTATATGGAAAATGAAAGTAGTTTTGTTTACCCTAAAATTTGGATAACAATTAAATTTATATTGTGGTTTTAAGGATACGTGATTTCGCTCAATACCAATTAATAAATATGAAAGTAAATGACAGAATTAAACTACAATCAAAGCAGCGTTCAAATAGAGCTTCGAGTCAAGCTACCCTCGAACTGATAAGTGCAAGGACGGTAAGAGATGGAATAAACTGATGAACAATAATACAAGTAAGAAAGAGAGTTGTATTGCTTTAATCTTTGTGAATGATGATGCTTACAAATGATTAGAACTCCTCTTTATATAGTAGAGAAATTCTACTTATGTTACGGAAGGAAATTGTATAATTAGCTAATTAACCGCTCCAGATTTGATTCGTTCCGAGATTTACGCCATGATCCTCGACCAACCACGGATATCTCACTCTTCCGTTACTAAGCTATCCCCGATGTTACTCAGAGTCTGTCTCCCTTGGCTTCGATTGATACAACCTCGATCTCGAACTCAATGCCTCATATCCATGATTTGGTCGAAGATGGTCTTCGACGCAACGTTCCAGTCTCAATCAAATAGTAAAATCGGGTAGCCCCGATTTCAACTGTATACAGATAATCCCCTAATTTTTTGGAGTATAATGACAAGAAACGAATTTGAGCTTTCAAATTTTTCGACCTCGATAAAAATGATGTCATCCCCGTGATGTATGCGATAGAAGTGACCAAAATGTCCCTTCGGTACAGTTTCCCAAACCATTAAAGATCGTCAGTTGGCGGTCGACCACTAACGCTGTTGAACCGTCGCCGTAAATCCATAAATAAGCCTTCTCCTTACTGAACCACTATTTTACCTTCACTTTCATCTAATCTTGTAAGCTTTTACCTCTCTCAAGTTTTTCTCTTCCATTAATCTTCACATCTCACACTACTAAAAATCCGGCAAAAAGCGACCAAACTTTTGCGACCAAAATTGGTCTGTCAAATAAAGCGACCAAAGTTGGTCGCTAAACTGGATAAAATAATTAAAAAATAATTGTAAATACATTAGCGACCACAGTTGGTCGCTATTTGCCCGATAATGTGGTAAAAATATTGACCGGAAGGTCAGACTTGGTTGGTCAAAGAAAAAAGTAAAATTAGCGACCAAAGTTGGTCGCTTATCAAATAGAGACCAACTTTGGTCGCTAATCTTGGACCCAGTTATATAGTTTTAATAATAATATTATTATTTAAAATTTATTATAAAATATACATAAATATAATTAAACATTAGCGACCAAAGTTGGTTGCTAATCAAAGGGGAAGAGGATAGAGACCAAATGTGGTCGCTAATCTGGGACCCAGTTCTAACGTTTAACAATTATGTTATTATTTTAAATTTTTTATAAAATATAAAATAAGTCTGATTTATAGTTAGCGACCAACTTTANAGTGTGTGTATGTATATAACATTCATTCATCACTAGGTTATAAGTTGATGAATCAATTGTACAAAGAAGCGTATTATATATATATATATATATATATATCTATATATATATATAGACACACACACACACACAGACACTTCACTGTAATACTATAATGTATATATCTTATTATTATAGTATATTTTAGTGTGTGTATGTATATAACATTCATTCATCACTAGGTTATAAGTT
>ML272714.1:709-16886 GCA_005239495.1 Nicotiana undulata | reverse complement strand
AAAACAACCTCTACCCACGACTGAAGGCGGGGACTGAAGGGAACCCCTGGAACCGGAGTAGCTACTGGAAGAACCCTTTGTCGAGGGACCATGAAAAGACGGTGGCCTGGATGAACTCTGAGCTGGGATTGCACTAAATGATGAACGGCCTGAATGAGAACCACGAAAACCGTGTCCTGAAGAAGCCCTACTATACACTAGACGGGCTGGCTGAGGAGGCCTGAATGAACGGCCTCTACCAGAATTAAAGCCACTATAAGTACCAGATCCACGAGGCCTCTTGGCCTCCCTCTCCTCTCGCTCCTGGCATCGAATAGACTCAATGTCTCTTGCGATGTCCACAATTGTCTCAAAGGAAACCCCGGACACTCTCTCTCTGGTCAGAAGAATCCGCAACTGATGGTTAAGACCATCAACAAATCTCCGAATCCTCTCCCTGTCGTAGGAACCAACCAGACAGCATGACGAGCTAACTCGGAAAACCTCATCTCATATCGCGTCACAGTCATATCCCCCTAACGCAGCTACTCAAACTCTCTACGCAGCTCCTCTCTCTGAGACTGTGGTACATACTTCTCTAAGAAGAGAATAGAAAACTGGTGCCAAGTAAGTGGTGGTGAACCGGCGGGTATGCGCCTCTCATATGCCTCCCACCAAGCAAGTGCCGATCCCGAGAGCTAGAAAGTGGTAAATGGGACTCCGCTAGTCTTAAGTATCCCAGCTGTACGAAGAATCCGCTGGCACTTGTCCAAGAAAGCATAGGCATCCTCGCCCTCAGTGCCACTGAAAGTAGGGGGATGGAGTCTGCTGAATCTCTCCAGTCTCCGCTGCTCATCATCTGCAAAGGCAGGGACCACAAAATCCGGTGCGGCAACAGCGGGCTTGACTTGGGCTACTCCCGGTGTCTGAAGCCCCCGAAGAACCTGCTCAGGAGTCCGAGCAGCTGGAGTCTGTATGCCTCCCCCCGCCTGAGATGTGGTAGCAGATGAAGATAGAGCCCGCCTGTGCTAAGTTGGTGCACACTGTCAGAATCTGAGTCAAGGTCTCCTGAAGACCTGGGATCACTATAGGCACAGCTGGTGCCGGGTCCTGCCCCGCTGGAACCTCGACTGCGGGAACCTGATCCTGAGCAATGGGAGGATCCTCAAGTGCTGCACCACGTACCGGACGGGCTGCACCCCTCCCCTAGCCTGACCTCGACCACGACGACCTCAGTCTCGAACTGGTCCCGCTGGTGCCGGGTCATCACTGCCGGTAGTACGAGTCCTCACCAACTGTGAGAGGATGAAACCATGAGAGTTTAGTTCCAAGAATCAAGAGAGTCGCACGACAGAATTCAAGGATATGAAGTTTCCTAAGGGTTTTGCAGCCTCTCGAAGATAAGTACAGACGTCTCCGTACCGATCCGCAAGACTACTAAACCTGCTCATGACTGGTGAGACCTATTCAACCTAGTGTTCTGATACCAACTTGTCACGACCCGTTTCCGGGTTGTGATGGAGCCTGTCGTGGAACCAGGCTAGCCAACCGCTACAACAATACTCAATAAATTTCTAGAGAAATTTACTCATTATTGGCTCAACTCATAGAAATACAGAAATTTTAATCATTTAAAACAGTCTAATGGAAGAAAATAGCCTCCAACAATCAATCTAGGATCTGGAGTCACGCAGTCATGAGCTACTAACATGAATATAACTGAACAATAATACTGAAGTCTTAAGTTTCCAATTTCTAATACATGAGGGAAAATAAGGACATGAGGGACGGGACAGCGAACGCCAGCTGCTACCTCGTCGGCTCTGAGGGATAAGCTGCTATCACCGATCTGCGTCAAATCTCGGTGCACCTGGATCTGCACACACAGTGTACAGGTAAGTAACGAAAACAACCTACGGTCCGAGTAGGTAGTGACGAACTCAACCTCCGTAAATAAACAGTTCAAATAATGAAAATTATAGAAATAGCCGAGAATATCAGTGACAATCATGTTATGTAAATGACCCTGGAAAACATAGTAAAAATCCGGGAATAACAAATGAATGCCATGTATGTAGTATGTAGCTATCACAGGTGGTCCTCTCGGTACACATAGTTGGCCATTGGCCCAGGGAAATCCATCCCGTAACATGTACGATGTGGTGACTCAGTCACTAAGTACCGAAGGAGCAGGCCAATTCAGCCTTTCAGAGAAATCCATCTCCGAGATATCATACTCATCCATAATCTGGACCAGGGAAATCCATCCCTCCATATCTCATAAACAGTATCTGTGTCAGGGAAATCCATCCCTCTGTATCTCATCAGCAATAATCAGTGCCAGGGAAATCCATCCCTCTATATCTCATATCACGAAAAAATCCATGTCCAGTTAAATCCATCCCTCAATAACTGTGCGCTCACTAGGGGTGTAAAGACTCCGGAGGGGCCGCCAAGGATATGGCCCAAGCGCTATATATATATCAAGCCCACGAAGGGTATATCATATCAAAATTTGGCTCTAGGCCCATACTCAATCAGAATTACCAGTCTCCTCACAACACTCTCATTATGTAAACAGCCCAAACAATGGCAATGCATGATAAATCAATGATTTCTGAGACTGAAATATGAATACATGTGTAATAACAGGACTGAGCATGCACAAGTAAGGTTCACAATAGAACAACGGTAACGGGCCATTTCTGGTCTCCACATATAGTCATGAAGTCTTATCATTTATACTTGTTATGTTTTCTTTTAGATTGTACGCATCACGGCCTTCACAATACCGATATCATGGTGGAACAACAGTTAACCCGTGCCTGGGAATAAGCCGGGCCACAACAAAACAACAAACACTCATATGCCCGTTACTTGGCGAGTGTATCATAGTAACTATCATCAATTAGGATGTACATTGGGGTTTTGAACCCCTCAGTTCCAAGGTTGAAGCCGTTACTTACCTCGAAACCGGCTAAACACTACGCCGCCGGGCCCTTTCCTCGAGAATCGGCCTCCAGACGCTGTGAATCTACCAATAATCAATTACATGGTGTTACAATGTGCTAAGGAAAAATTCCCAAACAAAATCTAGCAAAACTACTAAAAATCCCGATTTTTGTCAAAACCCGGCCCTCGGGCCAATGTCTCGAAAGTCAGAAATTTTCACAACACTAGGTTTCTTGTCTTTTCCCGAGTCTAACCATACCAAGAACACGAAAATAGGACCTCAAATGGTCCTCCAATTCCCCCATTCTTCTTCTCTTAAACCCAAGCCCTAACCACAATTTTTCTACTATTTTTACCAAAGATTTCAACCTAAAATCGTTCTTAATGCACAAGATAACGAGTTTTGAGTCCAAGAAACTTACCTCCTTGAAGAAACCACAAAATCCCTCTTCAAACCCCTTCAAAACCTCCAACCCGTGTGTAAAAAATGGTGAAAGAAGACTAACTTCGCAAAGGCTGCCTTTTATTGGTTCTGCCCAGGCATTTCCGCAATAGCGATGCCTTTCTCGCACCTGCGACTCCGCAGGGGCGACTTATCAACCGCTCCTGCGACTTCTCACTTAAGTTGCCCAGCTCCTGCACCCGCGATACTCTTCCCGCGCCTGCGACATCGCCATCTGCCCTTGAGACCTCTTTCGCGCCTACGGCCTCTTTATCGCAACAGCGGGCCCGCAGGTGCGACATATTGACCGCACCAGCGGTTCTTCACTTAAAACCCAGGGCCCGCGCCAGCGACCCCATCCCCCGCACCTACGACCTCACAGGTGCGATCTTCATTCCGCCTCAGCGACCAAACCTCGCACCTGCGCCATCCTTCTCGCGCCTGCGATATCCGCACCTGCGGCCCAAGCATCGCAGGTGCGATCGCACCAGCAACAGCAGCTTCAGCTGCATATTTGGGTTCCAACTTTCCGTTTAACACCCGAATTCAAGCCCGAGCCCCTCGAGACCCCAACCAAACATACCAACATATCAAACATGGTTATTTAAACTTTGTCGAGCCATTAAAACATCAAAAACAACATCAAAACCATTAATTCTCATCCAATTCAAGCCTATGATTTCCAAGAACTTCCGAAACATGCATTTGATCAAAAGCCCAACCAAACCATCTTCGAATGACCTAAAATTTTGCGGGAAAGTCCAAAATGACATAACGAGGCTACAACAACTCTCGGAATTCCATTCCGACCCTCGGATCAAAATCTCGCCTATCAACCGGAATTCGCCAAAATACTAACTTCGCCAATTCAAGCCTAATTCTACACCGGGCATCCTAAAAATATTCTGAACACACTCCTAAGTCCCAATTCACCTAAAGAAGCTATCCAAACCATAAAACCCGCATTCCCAGGTCGTTTACCAATAAGTCAACTCTGGGTTGACATTTCCAACTCTAAGGCTCTTGTTAGAGACTAAGTGTCTCAATCCACTCTATTTTCACTCCGAACCCGAACCAACCAACCCCAACACTTCACGAATAGTCTAACCAAGCTACTACAAGACAGAAATAAGGGAATAGATGCGTATACCGCGTAATGACGTACTGGGTCGTTACATTATATTTATTGCCTTTGTCCAATTTGTTTTTCGGACAAGCGTTGTATAATTGTATAAATTCTTAGAAATTGCTCATGGACTTGTGTCACCGGATTCTGGGGAGGTCTTGGTATTTCTTTTTTTTGTTTGTAGTAAGTTGGTTTCTTGCAGTATTTAAATTACGAAATTTATTTATTTAATAATGAAAAAATGCAAGAAGAGGCTTCGATTCTAAAATGTTAAACAAGAAAGTATTTCAACTAAATCAGGGGTTGGCTTGCCTGACAGTGGTGTCCGGCGCCATCACGACCTATAGATTTTGGGTCGTGACAACATGGTATCAAAGCTCTAGGTTCCCGTAGGTTTCACGAGTCATGAGCAAGTCTAGTAGAGTCTTCCGTATCGGTATAGAGACGTCTGTACTTATCTTCGAGAGGCTACAGGGCTGTTAGGAGTACTTCCCTTCTTGATTCCTCATCGTGCGATTTGATTCCTTTAAGGCTTATGTCTATGTTTCTTCCCACTCAATATTACGCACCGCAAAGCGCTTGTGCGGGATGTTCCTCCCTGCGAGGTTGATTGAGGCTATTGTTGTGGCTTTGCGGAAGAATATTATGTGTTTCAGCCCAGTAGTTATATTTTTGAGGGCTTTGAGATCATGCTCAGGTTGTGATGACGCTCACAATTGGTTATCGCGCGATGTCGATACGATGGTAGAATGCTTGCCCATATGTTGGGGTGATGATTGGCTTGAAGGGAGGTCTTCTCAAGGTGTGGTTTCGAGATTTCAGTGTTTTTGTTCCGGCGAAGGAAAGGCATTGGGGCTATGAATCTTTAGGTGGGGGTTGATAAAGTAATGAGACTTGGTGCTATCAAGCGAGGTGGAGTTTTCATCTGTGATGTGGTATCGGTGTTTTTGATCGAATATAATATGGTAAGTTCGCCGGTGTTATAGCTCCTAGGTCGCATGGGGTTAGAGTACTGTGAAGTAGTGTTGAAGAAGCGGTCGTCAGAGATCGTGGTGTGTAGTGGTTCAGAATTGAACAGTTACCTCTAATGAAGGCAGCTTGAGAAAGATTATCTTCGGAGAGTTCGAAGTTGTGGTGACCTGCTGGCTCAAAGAGCTACAAAGAAGGATGTTGAATTAAGGACGCAATTGAGAAGCACGCGATGAAGAAAGATATGTGAGGAGTGTTAGGCAGTGGTGCCAATTATAAAAGGCCAGGCGTAAGGGAAGGAAGTCGGGTAGTGCTTAAAGGAATGAGGTTAACCAAAGTGGGGGAGTCCCACCACCTGCAGATTGGGTTGTGGGGTTGTGTCCTCATGGGGTTGCGGATTATCGGTGTATTAGCAAGTTGTTACAGCTAAGAGAAAGGAGTAAAGCGGTAATTGAGCATCGAATTTGATAAATGTGTACGAAGTTGGTCCTATTGGACCAGGGTTAGGCTTTGGAAGATTAATAATGTGTGCTCAAGGCATAGGCAAGTTGTAAGTGACTCAGTCACGTGCTTCATTGAAGAGCATGTTCATGTGCTAGAAGAGCCTTGGAGTTGATTGTGTTCGGGGCCAGTCAGGGTGGGTGACTCTCAGCAGTGGTCCTAGTGAATTCAAAAGTTAGAGATTGTGGTGTTTAAGGGTTTCAGGGAGAAGCATGATTAAGAATCGAGCTTTTGCAGTATAATCTCTGAGGAGAAGGAAAATGGTTGGAGTGTCCTATGTTATTTTCAGCACGCAAGATAGTATTGGAGGAGTGAGAGAGATAGACTCCGGGTTGTAGAAAGATTATCAAGAGGTTGTGAGACGGGTTGCAGATTTTAGGCAGCAAGGTCTCGGGAATTAAGGTAACTCGGGATGAGTGAGGTTGAGTTGCTATGAGTTGAAGGTAGTTACTATTATCTCTGAGGTAATTAAAGATGATTAAAAGAAGATAGATTGATTAGCCATGGTTGAAATGGCACATGTACGACAATGATCAGTTCTTTCGGTGTGATCGAGTATGTGTATGGTTTGTGCAGAATGTGTGGGTCATGTCGGTCGTCGTAATAGATATAATTTGGAAGCATTCAAATGCTATGGCCTGTCAAGTGTAGGCGGATCCCGGAAGGTTTATTGTAGTTCAGACCACTACTTAAGGATTTGCATGTATTGCACTTGTGAGAATTCACTTGTGTGTTGTTATGGTTCTCATGAATTGAGGTAAGTAAAAGGTTTCTATATGATGAAGTGTTCACCATATTAGTGGTTCAGGAGTTATGATGGAAATTCTTGCTCCATCTCATATTGGCATGTTAGGTGCAGTAAATAGTATGTAATTGGGAGTAAGAATCGATATTGCGGTTTGGTGTTAACAAGGATGTCATGAACTCAGATGGGCAAGGAAACTGGTGTTGTCTTCAGTATCACCTGAGATCGGTGTTTGGTGAAAGAGGCTTTGTATCTTGGTTATGGGTTCTTGATTTGTTTTACAACGTTAGTGTGGTCGGTGGTATGGCTGTGAAAACTTGTTACCTTGTGTGGAAGGCCGTGGGAGCATGACCGCGGGAAGATTGCATAAGTGTGGCATGTAGTCACCTGATTGGTTGAAGAATTAGACCAAGTATAAAGGAGTGTAATATTTCTTAATTAAGAATTTATGCCTGGAAGGCGTTCAGCTCAGTTGGTTGTGGATTGTGGGGTGTTTATCTCGGCTATGATGGTTGTCCTCGTGTGTATAAGAAAAAGGAAGCGGGTTGTTTGGACCCAGGTAAGGCTATCAGCCTAGTTCAATGCGAGCAGAATCAACTTGAAGTGAGTGAATAGATTTAAACAAGATTTTGGGCTTCATGCGAGTCGGAGGTGTTCATTTCAGTATGTCACTCCTCAAGGAGGGGTATTGGGATATCAGGTGTTGTCCCGTCTTCATCAAATTCATGTGATATTGTGATTGTGCCGTGTGAGTTGTGAAACGGCTTGATAATTTCTTATGTCTTAAGGTTCCGCGTAGTGACGAGGTTATGTGACCAGGATGGCTCTTGAGATTTAGATTATATATCGCACCTCAGTCGTGCTGGAGTTTTTGTAGCATATGGCTCTATCAGTCCCCCAAAATGGTATTATACACTTAGCGTGCTTGTGACTGATATTCAGTGATTTGTAATAGTGAGCAATTCAGCTCCGTGTATATTTCCTTATGTAAATCTTATGATGGGATAGAGTGGCACGCCTCCATGGGTATGTTATTTGGATCGGGTTGCACGCCGCAATAATGTGATGTTGAGCAAGGCTCCTGTAATTATTTTCTTGTGTTTTACTTCATAATTTTCTAAGGAAAGTTCATATTAGTTGCGTGAGTTGAGTAGTCCCTTCCGGAGTCATTTCCTTATGTGTCGTGTTCGAATTGTGGCCTATTAGCGCATTGTGGCATCGTGTGAGGCTAATGGTCGTGTTTGGGGTGATTGGTTGTATAAGCAGTTCATACTGGGTGAGACAAAATTTATAAATCTGGGATCGGTGTGATAAGACTATGCAAGTATATTACAAGACAATCACCATCATTGGCTGTAATGAGATGATGATCTTAGTCAGGAGGAAGGATTTCAATGTTTAGTTAACTCTGCAGTTGGTTAGGAATTTCTACACATTTCCTCTGTTGTGGTGGTATCGTCAGCATTATAGAAGGATGTATGTGTGTATCTTATAAGGTGCTTTGAGAGCATCAAATTCGTAGAATTCTGGCTATTAAAGTTCAGGGAGCGTCATTGTGGTCAGATGATGGATTATGCGGTGTATGGTGCTGATTCAACAAGGATACGCAATTGTGTTCTGGTGCCTCGTGTGGTAGTTGATGCGGTGTTCACGTATTAGGAACAGGCATGACAGAGAATTTCAAGTGTTGGAATTGGGGTCTGAGTTTATTATAGGGATAAAAGGGAATACCTTCAGATTTTATCAAGCTAATGTGCTCAACTGGGTTGTGGTAGCACGGGCAGGTGCACGAGGTGTTAAACAGTGATTTCAGATAATTCTGGGCAGTTCGAGGACGAACGTCTTTTTAAGTGGGGGAGAATGTAACAACTTGACCGGTCGTTTTGAGATCCAGCGCGTCATTCAGCAGTTGGGGGTCATGAACAACTTCATTTCGGGTATTGTGACTTGTTTGTATGGTCAGAGTTGAAATTCAGGAGGTTCAGAGTTAAATTGAAAGGAAAATTCTCATTTCTGAACCCTTAAGTTGAAGAAATTGAGTAAGACTGGAATTTTGAGTAAACGACCACGAAATCAGGATCCGAAGGTTCCAGTAGGTTCGTATGATAATTTCGGACTTGGGCGTATGTCTGGATCGGGATTTGGATAACCCGGGAGCGTTTCGGTGTATATTGTGGAAGTCAGCATTTTTGAAAAAATTTCCTAAGTTTGGCTTGAAACGCATTTCAATGATATTGATGTCTGTTTGGGATTCCGAGCCTGGGAAGAGCTTCGTATGGTGATTATGGAGTTGGGAGTGCGATCGGAAGTGAATTCGGATGTCCGGAGGTCATTTTGAAGTCATTTGGCTAAAGATAAAAAATTGAATGTTTTTGAGAAGTTTGACCAAGAGTTTGACTTTTTGATATCGGGTTCGGATTCCAGTTCCGAAAGTTGGAGCAGGTCCGTAATGGCGAATATGACTTGTGTGCAAAATTTGGGGTCAATCGTACGTGATTTGATAGGTTTCGGCATCGGATGTAGAAGTTTGAAATTTCAAAGTTCATAAAGTTTGAATTTTAGTGCGATTCGAGATTTCGGCGTTGTTTGATGTGATTTGAGGCCTCGAGTGAGTTCCAATAATTTCTTGGGACATGTGGGTATAATTGGTTAAGGTTCCGAGGGCCTCGGGTAGATTTCGGAAGGTTAACGAAATGAATTTTTGACAAAACAAAAAGGGAAAATTGCAGAAATTTCTGCTGCACTTTTGGACAGCAATTTATGCATCGTACAGCTAACTTTGGAAGCGTATATATAAGAATCTATATGGATTCCGAAAATTTACAAAACATGAAAGTTGTAGATCTTGAAGTCTAGTTTTCAGAATACCAAACCATTTGTCATTTAGAGTTTTTTGCATAATGTTATGACCGATTGAAGATGGCTGGTGGAGCAGTTTTGCCAGAATTTTCAGATGCATGGAGCCGACTTTAGAAGCTCATATCTCGGGATATATAAAGAGTTATATGGTGTACAACCTATCAAATTAAAGATCTTTGAGTCTAGTTGTTAAATCGTCAAAGCGTTTGTTATTTGGATATTCCTACAAGAAGTTGGGTGTTTTAACATAAGGTGTTCAACAAGGGAATTTTAATAGGATGTACAACCTGTGCAACAAAAGTGCAAGATACAACTCGATGAAGCAGGGGCAGATTCTTTAAACACGAATTTCTTTGATTTCTTTCATTTGGCTTGGATGATTCTGGAGAGCATTTCAAGGGGGATTTCATCAAGCATCAAAGGGAAGTTGTTTCTACTTATTTCCAAGTTAAATACAAGATTCATTACATAGATTTGATATGAGAAATTGGGAAAAATGTGGGGAAATTGCAAAGAAACCTAGAATTGATAAAATTTGATTTTAGCCCCGAATTGAGCATGAATATTGGAGTAAATTGTGTGATTGAACTAGTAAAGCCTCGGGTATAGATTATCTTCAAGAAATTTTGGAATCCGGGCACGTGGGCCCGAGGGCATATTGGTCAAACTGCGGAGTTGGGAAATTATATAATCTGAATTTTTAGCAAATATTAGAGTATATTTTCATTGGTTTGTCGTTGTTTGGTTAGTTTGGGGGCGTTGTGCATCCATTGGAGTCGTCGGAAGGGCTTGGAAGCCGGTTATGGAGCTTCGGAGCGAGGTGAGTCTCCTTTCTAACCTTGTAAGAGGGAATTGTCCCCATAGGTGTTCTATATGATTTGTGTAATTGTTTGTGGGGGGCTACGTACGTACCAAGTGACGAGAGTCCGTACGTAGCGGCTATTGTTGTTATGTCCGGGTAGTTAGGCCCCACATCATGCCCTGTGTTCTTCTCGTACGGAATTATATGCTATGAAACCTTAGTATATGTAGTTTTGTTTCTCTGAGATTTATGGAATTTCAATAATATGAAAGGAAATGTTTTACGGAAAATAAAATGAAAGGAATTGTTTTACGGAAAATAAAATGAAAGGAATTGTTTTACGGGTAGTAGTATGAAAGAAATTGTTTATGGAAAGTATTATGAAAAGGAAAGAATATTGTGTGTGCATGTAACCGCTTCGCAATTGACATTTCGCGAGCGGAGTGTGTTTACCCCCACTCTTATGGGATCGGGTCGTACGCCACGGCGGATTTAAAGATATATTTATTGGAGCGGTACGTACGCCACGGCGTATTTAAAGATACATTTTTGGGAGCGGGTCGTACGCCACGGCGGATTTAAAGATACATTTATGGGAGCGGTCCGTACGCCACGGCGGATTTAAAGATACATTTATGGGAGCGGGCCGTATGCCACGGCGGATTTAAAGGTGCACTTTTGGGACGTACCGATCGACCCTCGGCATATATATGTATATATACATGGATATACCTCTTGTGACTTAAACTGTTAAATTGATTTAAGGACGTCAATTGTTAAATGTTTTCATGAATAAAGACTTGTCAGTTGATTGGGGGAAAATGAAAAGGAAATTACTTATTTACTTATTTTCAGAAATTATTCGAATTTCAGTGCCTTATATATATATTTGCTGATTAACTGCCTTCACATGTCTACTGCTTTCAGCATATTCTGTCCTATTTATATTGTTGGACCTTAGTGAGTGTCAAGTCGACCTCTCGTCACTGCTTCTTCGAGATTAGACGGGATACTCACTGGGTACATATATGTTATGTACTCATACTGCATATTCTGTGCATTTTGTTGCACAGGTACCTTTATAGTACAGTGATCGATTTGGGGACTTATAAGGGCTGCATTCATCCAGAGGCGTTCCACAGCTGCCGGAGTCTCCCTTCTATGTACTTACATTTTATATTTATTGCCTTTGTCCAATTTGTTTTTCGGACAAGTGTTGTATAATTGTATAAATTCTTAGAAATTGCTCATGGACTTGTGCACCGGGTTCTGGGGAGGTCTTGGTATTTCCTTTTTTGTATTAAGTTGGTTTCTTACCATATTTAAATTATGAAATTTATTTATTTAATAATGAAAAAATGCAAGAAGAGGCTTCGATTCTAAAATGTTAAACAAGAAAGCATTTCAACTAAATCAGGGGTTGGCTTGCCTGACAGTGGTGCCCGGCGCCATCACGACCTATAGATTTTTGGTCGTGACAAGTGCACTCGAAAATTGGACACCACACAAATCACCCTCCCCCCCTCTTGTATGGTATTGACGTTTGGAACATCAATTGGTATTAGAGCAGGTTATCCTTGAAGAGGATAACACCTTAGGAAAAGATCAATATGAGTGAACCACCTGGGAACTGGGAAGGACAATCAACTGCTAGGCCACCACTCTTCAACGGTCTGTACTACTCCTGGTGGAAGAACATAATAAAGATCACTTAATTGTAGAAGACTATGAACTATGGGACATAGTCACTGACGGCCCCTTGCCCACTATGAAAAAGACTGCTGAAGGAGTAGATGTGCCAAAAACAAGAGTTGACTGCACTTCTAAAGACTTAAGAAAATGGGAAAAGAACGTCAAGGCCAAGAAGTGGCTTGTGTGTGGACTTTGTCCAGATGAGTATAGCAGGATTCAAAGATGCACTACTGCTAAGGAAATTTGGGACACTTTGCAAGTGGCTCATGAAGGAACTGCACAAGTAAAAAGATCCAGAGGTACATTACTATAATCTCAATATGAGAATTTCTCAATGAAGGAAGGAGAGACCATCCAATAGATGTACACTAGGTTCACTACTCAGACAAATGAACTAAAATCTCTCGGAAGGATTATTCTTGAAGAAGACAAGGTTGAAAATATTTTGACCATCGTATTTCCAATCTCTTGGGAGAGTAAGATCACTGCTATTCAAGAATCCATGAACATGTCAACCCTCAGGTTGGATGAGCTAATTGGTAATCTCACTGCCTACGAACTTAGAAGGCAGACAATGAAGATTGATGCTCCCAAGAAGGAAAGAAGTCTGGCACTGAGAATCACTGAGGGAGCAGAACTGGAGGAAGATGAGATGTTTATGATAACAAACGAATTCAAACACTATCTCATTAGGAAAAAGGACATCTCAAGAGGTCGAAACTACAACAAGGAAAATGCTCCGGAAAAACCCACCAACGAGGGATGCTACAAATGTGAAAAAACTGATCATCACATCAAGAACTGTCCTCAGTGGGAAGTGGAATGAAAAAGGGAAAGATCTTAAAGAAGGAACCGGAAGAAGGAACTGGTTCATCCTAAGAAAACATCAACAAAAGCTATGGTTGCTGCTTGGGGAGAAAGCTCAGATGTTGAAGATGGAGATGAACAAGCGCTCATAGCTAATAGTGAATCAGATGAGGAATCAGAGGTAAGTATATCTCATCTCAAAAATAAGATTAAGTTCTTATATAAAGAAAAACTCTTTGAATTATTACTTGACTTCATTGATGATTCTGAAGAAATAAGGAACAACTGTCTAAGGAGTGTGTAATGTTAAAAGCAAAGCGTAAGAACCTGGAGCTCAGAGTAAGTGAATCTCTGAGTGGAAACACTGCTCTGAAGAACCAGGTGAAACAAATGTCCTAGAGTTAAAATCTGAAAATTTAAAACTGAAACTAGGAACCAATACGAAGACAATTGACAACTCTCTACTCATCTTAGAAGAAAATGTAGGCAGACTAAAAGATGAGTTGTATAAGAAATATGAACATACGAGTGTTGAAGGAGTAACTTGGTAAGGTTAAGCATGAACTAGACAGAACAAGCAAATGGAATAAATTCTCTGATGCCATAACATGGCTACAAGAAAATCATGGTAGCAACAGAAGAGGACTTGGATTTGGGAGTCAACTGCCAAAATGGGATCCCAAAAGAAAGTATCTCACACTTCCTGAGAACAAAATTTGTACCCACTGTGGTAAGACTGGTCCCTACAAAATTGAATGCAATGCAAAAGAGCAGGCAAGTCAAAAGAATAAAAGTTTTGTTCGAAAGAAAAAGTGGCTACCAAATTGGGCTAAAAAGAACTTATTTCATCCTTGTTCTTATAGAAAGGGACCCAGACTAGTTTGGGTTCCTAAGACTAACCCCTGATTTTCTTTTGTAGGTTCAAGTGAAAGGGAGTAGTCAAATATGGTACATGGATAATGGCTGCTCAAAACACATGACTGGGAACAAGGAACAGTTCCTTTCACTTGAGAACCTCAAAGGAGGAAATGTCTCCTTTGGAAATGGAAAGAAGGGTGAAATCATTGGGGTTGGTAAGGTAGGTAAGGATGGCACATGTTCTATTCAGAACATTTACTTGATAGACGGCTTGCAATATAGCCTGATCAGTGTGTCACAACTGTGTGACAGAGGTAACCTTGTTGCATTCACTTCTACAAAATGCTTTGTAATTAATCTTATCACTGACAAGATTGTTCTGCAGGGAATAAGAGTGAATAATATCTATATCATAGACTTGTCCACACTATCAAAAAACAAATTAACATTCTTGAGTGTGCTGGACAGTGATCCCCTCCCTTGGCACAAAAGACTTGGACATGCCAGTGTAAATCAACTCAACAAATTAGTTTCCAAGGAATTGGTGATAGGCCTCCCTAACATTAAGTTCAAGGAAGACAAAGTTTGTGAAACTTGTGCAAGGGGGAATCAGGTAAGATCTTCCTTCAAAAGCAAGAAAATGATAAGCACCACTAGGACGTTGGAACTAGTCCATATGGATCTATGTGGTCCTTTGAGAACATTAAACAGAGGTGGTAAGAAATATGTAATGGTGTTTGTTGATGACTGTGATGACCCAAAAAGGGGTCATCTTATGTGCATCTAATTTTGACTGTGTTCCGAGGCCCTGAAAGCCTCCATTAATCTCACATCGATGTGTGTGCGCATCCCGGGCGCGTAGCCGGGAAGACTTTATGTGAAAACTTGATTGAGAGTTAAATTTTTGATAAATTAATTGAACAAAGTTGACTTTGGTCAACAATTTTGGTAAACAAACCTGGATCTGTGATTCGACGGTCCCAGAAGGTCCGTAGGAAAATATGGAACTTGGGTGTATGCCTTGAATCGAATTCCGAGGACCCAAGTCCAAGAAATGAATTTTCAAAGAAAATTGTTTTATAAAAATATTAAAGGCTTATAAAAATGAACCTTGATGTGAAACCTGTGCTGCCGGGCCCGTATTATGATTTCGGCACTCGGAACAGGTTTAATATGTGTTATATAAGTTATCTGCGAAATTTGGTAAAAAACGAACTTAATTTGATTGGTTTCTGATCAAAACGAGGAAAATTGGAGTTAATGAAGTTTTGAGGTTTTTAAAGAATTTGAAATTTGGCTTGTAAGGTGATTTTATGTTCCCGAGGTCAGAATGAAATTCCGAGACCGGGAATATTTCCGTCATGTCATTTATAACTTGTATGAAAAATTTGAAGTCATTCCGAGTAGTTTAGGCCGGTTCGGCGCATTGAAGTGAATTCTAGAATTTCAAGTTCTTAGTTTTGATTCAATTTGGTTTTGGGGTGGAATTTTGAGTTTTGTTGTTATTTTCCATGTTCCGGGAGTTCGAGCGAGTCTGTATCATGAATACAGACTTGTTGGTATAATTGGACGGGGGCTCGGGTGGGGCCAGGTTCTTCCCAGACCACGCACGGGGCCAAAAACCAGCAAACATCCACTGCTGGTGTGGCTGCTTCTGGTGTGACCGCACCTGCGGTCTCCCAGTCGCAGGTGCGACCCCCATCACAGGCGCGGACGTTCTTCCGCAGGAGCAAGACCGCTGGCGCGGACTCCTTCTCCGCAGGCGCGATGCCAGGGTCCCAGGCCCTTTTCCGCAGGGGCGATGATTTTCTAGCAGGTGCAGGACCGCACCTGCGGTCGCAAGTGCAGAAATCACTGTTGCCAGCCCTTTTAAATGTCCAAATTACGGGTTTCCTTCATTTTTACCCACCATCAACTTCCATTAGAGAGCATCCAAGTTGGGGAAGCACCTCCCACGACCACCCACTGTAAGAGGTAAGTTAAACCCCATAATCTTCTAGCTTTAACATTAATTCCTAGTTAAACTCACTACTAAATCATCTAAAAATTATAGAATTAGGTAGAAATTTTAGGGTTCTTGAGTATTTTGTAACTTTCCATTTTAGGCCATGAATTCAAGTAGAAATAACACCTTAGTGATCTTTAGGCTATGGGTGAGTGATCCCTTCGAGAATTTTTGGAATTCGATCATGAGAGATCGGGGTTGAAAATTGGGAATTCGTCAAGAATGACGATTTTTATTGAATAACTAGGATAATTTCTCACATTGTGCATGCATTGATCTAATTTCACACTTTTTGACTAGTTGCGAGTCCTCGGGTATAGAGTTCGGAGTTTCGGGCGCAATTGTGGTCCGAGGGGTAGATTCGACACGAGGTGAGTCTCCTTTCTAGCCTTGTAAGAGGGAATTGTCCCCATAGGTGATGTATATGCTATGTGTAAATT
>ML272713.1:31927-63667 GCA_005239495.1 Nicotiana undulata | reverse complement strand
CAGGTATGATTCGCGATCGTGGGGAGCTTATGACCTCAGTCCTTATGACCTACCTTATGAATCCGGTCGGTTGTCTTGTCCGTGTCGGTATATGTACACTTGAGTCTGGATCACATGTGACAGTATTGGCAAGGTATTGTTGGATAAGAGGAACTGGTACTTAGTGTTCTTACTTGTGTTACATTATGTGTTCATATACTTGTTGTTTACTGTTTCGCATGCCTATTGCTTTAGCCTTATCTTGTTCTATATTATGTTGCTGGACCTTAGTGAGTATCTAGTCGACCTCTCGTCACTACTTCTTCGAGTTTAGACGGGATACTCACTGGGTACATATTTATATATATGTACTCATGCTGCACTTTCTTTCCTTTTCTGTACTTGACTGTACAGGTCCGGAGGTTGGTCCATCTGATTTTCAGGCTGGTGCTAGATATTGATAGCGTGGTCATACTTCACAGTGAGCCGCTTTCCGGGCGACTTCCTAGCAGCACCCTGGAGTTTCTTTTGTTATACTCTCTGTCTATTTCATTCAGACTGAGACCCTGTATATATTGTAGTCATTGTATATTCAGTAGTTGCCCGTGACACTAGTTCCTGGCACACACGCGATATATATTTTTGGATTTTGGGTTGTGTATCTATGTATATGTTTTATTTCGGCTTTGTATTTACTATGATTTTACCTTCACTCAAGGCTAGTATCATGTTAGTTGTTTTAGACTGGTAATTATTGATTTGTTTGACCGAATGGGAAGGGTATCACTAAGTGAAGGTTATATCGGCTTGCCTAACCCCGCTGTTGGGTGCCATCGCGACTTGAATTAGGATTTGGGTCGTGACACAATTTCTGTGATCTTAGGGAAACCAAAGTTTCATATAACATAATTTCATAAAGCATATAATATATTTCTAGAAATAACGCAAGGCATGATGTGGGTCCTAGACTACCCGGACATGGCATAACAGTAGCTACGCACGGACTCCAGTCACCTCGTGCGTACGTAGTCCCCGCAAATAAAAGCATATATTTGTTTAGTTCACCTATGGGGACAATTCCCCCTAAAAAAGTTAGAAAGGAGACTCACCTCGCTCCGAAACTTAATAACCGGCTGCCAAGCCCTTCCGACGACTCCAATGGATGCACAACGCTCAAAACTATCCAAATGACGGTAAACCAATGAGAATATACCCTAATACTTGTAAAAATTCAGATTATAAAATTTCCCAACTCCGCTCAATGAATTGACCAAAATACCCTCGGGCCCACGTGCCCGGATTCTGAAATTTCTCGAAGATAAACTCTACCCATAGCTTTACTAGTTCAATTATACAATTTACTCAAATATTCACGCTCAATTCGTGACTAAAATCCAAATTACCAAATTTCTAGGTTTTCTTCAAAATTTCCCACAATTTCTCATGTTCAATCCATGCATAAACCTTGTATTTAACTTGAAAACGTGAAGAAATTATTACCTAGTGATCCTTGACGAAAATCCATCCTTGAAGCTCTCGCCCATACCAACTGAAAATAGGAGAGAAATGACAAAATTTCCGTTTTAAAAACATTCTGCCCAGGCCTCTTTTCTGCACCTGCGGTCTCCTTCTCGCACCTGCGCTTCCGCAGGTGCGCCCAAACTCTCGCACTTGCGGCCTCCTCAGCTCCAGCCCAAAACTCGCACATGCGGTGCCCAAAGCCGCACCTGCGGCCAAAGCCTCGCAGGTGCGGTCACACCAGATTACAGCAACTTCAGTTTTTCATCAACTTCAAATATTGATGCGTTAACCACCCGAAATCCACCCGAGTCCCCCGGGACCCTGTCAATCACACCAACCTGTCACAAAACATAACACGGACTTGCTTGAGGCCTCAAATCATATCAAACAACATCGAAACGACGAATCGCTCTCCTATCCAACCTTTAAGAACTTAGAATTTTCAAACTTCTACCTCCGACGCCGAAACCCTTCAAATCACACCCGATTGACCCCAAATTTTGCACACAAGTCATATTCGACATTACGGACCTGCTCCAACTTCCGGAATCGCATTCTGACCCCGATATCAAAATTTCCACTTCCGGTCAGATTCTTCAAAAACCTTCAAATTTCTATCTTTAGCCAACTGACTTCAAAATGACCTCCGGACATCCGAATTCACTTCCGATCACGCTCCCAACTCCAAAATCACCATACGGAGCTATTCCAGACTCAGAATCCCAAATAGACATCTATAACACTGAAATGCCTTCCAACCCAAACGTATGAAATTTAATCTAAAATGCTATCTTCTGCAATATACGCCGAAACGCTCCCGGGTTATCCAAAGCCCGATCTGGACATATGCCCAAGTCCGATATCATCGTACGAACCTGCTGGAACCTTCAGACCCTGATTCCGAGGTCGTTTACTCCAAATTCCAATCTTAGTTGATTCTTCCAACTTTAGGCTTCCAAAATGAGAATTCCCTTTCCAATTTTGACTCCGAACTTCCCGAAATTCAAGCCCGACCACACCCACAAGTCATAATACCTGAAACGGAGCTGCTCATGACCTCAAACCGCTGAACGACGCGCTAGAGCTCAAAACGACTGGTCGGGTAATTACATTCTCCCCCACTTAAACTGACGTTCGTCCTCGAACGTGCTAGGAACTGTTATGGTGTTATCTTAAATCACTGTTTAACACTTCGTGCACCTACCCGTGCTACCACAACCCAGTTGAGCACATTAGCTTGATCAAATCTGAAAATACCCTCTCTTATCCATGCAATAAGCTCAGAACCGAGTTCCAACACCTGAAATTCTCTACCAGGCCTGTCTCCAGTATGTAAACACCGTATCAACTACCACACGAGGCACCAGAACACCACTGCGTACCTTTGGTGAATCATCACCATACACCACATAATCCATCATCTAACCACAATGACGCTCCTTGAACCTTAATGGCCAAAATTCTACGAATTTTGATGCTCTCAATGCACCTTATAAGATACATACATACATCCTGCTATAATGCTGACGATGCCACCACAACGGAGGAGATGTGTAGAAATTCCTAACCAACTGCAGAGTTAACCGAACGTTGAATCTTTTCCCTTGACTCAGATCATCATCTCATTATGAACCAAATAATGGTAACTGTCCTTTTAATGCATTTCACGAAATCTTATCGCACCGATCCCTGATCCATAAATCTCGTCTCACCCAGTATGAACTGCTTAGACAACCAATCACCCCAGACATGACCAATAGTCTCACACGATGCCACAATGCGCCAATAGGCACAATTCGAACACGATGCATAAGGAAAGGACTCAGGAAGGGACTACTCAACTCACGCAACTAATATGAACTTTCCTCAGAAAAATAGGGAGTAAAACATAAGAAAAATAACTATTGGAGCCTTACAACATCACACTGTTGCGGCGTGCAACCCGATCCAAATAACATACCCGTAGCGGCGTGCCACCTGATCCCATCATAAAATTTACATAAGGAAATATACACGAAGCTGAATTGCTCATTATTACAAATTACTGAATATCGGTCACAAGCACGCTAAGTGCATGATACCATTCTGGGGAGACTGATAGAGCCATATGCTACAAATCTCAAGCACTACTGAGGTGCGACATATAATCTGAATCTCAAGAGCCATCCTGCTCACATAACCTCATCACCACGCGGAATCTCAACACATACGGAATTATCAAGCCGTTTCACAACTCACACGACACAATCATAATATCACATGAATTTGACGAAGACGAAACAACATCTGATATTCCAAAACCCCTTCTCTGCGGAGCGCTATACTGAAATGAACAGATCTGACTCACATGAAGCCCATAGTCTTGTTTAAATCCATTCACACACTTCAAGACGATTCCGCTCACGCGGCACTAGGCTGACAGCCTTACCCGGGTCCATAATAACCCACTTCTTCTCATAATACGCAAGAACAACCATCATAGCCGGGACAACCACCCCGCAAATCTGCAATAAAGTTGTACTGAACACCTTCCAGGCATAAATTCTCAAACAAGCAATATCACATTTCTTCATACTTGGCCTAAGTCTTCAATCATTTAGGTGACTACATGTCACACTTATACAATCTTCCCGTGGTCACGCCCCCACGGCCTTTCACATGAGGTAACAAGTCTGCACATCCATACCACTGACCACACTAATGTTGCAAAACACATCAAGAACCCATGTCCAGGATACAAAGCCTCTTTCACCGAACATCGATCTCAGGTGACACTGAAGACAATACCAGCTTACTCTGAACTTTCAAATTTCTTTTTCTTGCCCATCCGAGCTCATGACATCCTTGACAACACCGAACCGAAATCTTGATCCTTACCTCTAATTCCGTGTTGCTTACTGCATTTGACATGCCAATATGAGATTGCGCAAGAATTCCATCATACTCCTGAACTACTAATAGGGGAAACACTTCATCATATAGAAACCTTTTGCTTATCTCAATTCAAGGGAACAATGACAATACTCAAGTGAATTCTCACCATCACCCAACATGCAAATCCTTAAGTAGTGGTCCGAACCACCATAAACCTTCTGGGATCCGCCTACGCCTAACATGTCATAGCACTTGAATGCTTCCAAATGAAATCTATTACGACGGCCGACATGCCCCACACACATATGTACAAACCATACACATACTTAATCACACCGAAGGAACTGATCACTGTCGTACATGTGCCATTTCAACCATGGCTAACCAATCTATCTTCTTTTAATCATCTTTTAATTTCCCCAAAGATAGTAACTTCCTTCAACTCATAGCAAACTCAACCCTCACTCATCCCGAGTGACCTTGATTTACAAGACCATGTTGCCTAAATCCCGCAACCCGTCTCATACCCTTCTGATACTCTTTCTACAACCCGGAGTTTATTTCTCTCACTCCTCCAATACTATTCTGCACGCTGAAGATAACGTAGAACACTCCAACCATTTTCCCCCTCTCCGAACTTACGCTGCCAAAGCTCAATTCCTAATCATACTGCTGCCTTTAACCCTTAAACACCGCGTTCTTAACTTCTGAATTCACTAGGACCGCTATTAAGAGTCACCCACTCTGACTGGCCCCAAATACAATCAACTCAAAGTCTCTTCTAGCACATGAACACCCCTTTCAATGAGGCACATGACTGAATCACTACCCTTACAGCTCACCCATGCCTTATGCATAAATTCTGAGTCTTTCAAAGCCTAACCCTGGTCCAACAGGGCCAACTTTTGCACACATTCATCAAATCTCATGCACAATCACCATTTTACTCCTTTCCCTTAGCTGTAATAACTTGCCAATACGATGACAATCCACAACCCCATGAGAACACAATCCTACAACCCAACTGCAGGTGGTGGGACTCCCCTACTTAGCCCGAAGATACTCCTTGCACCGCTTTAGACCCTGTCGAGATCCTTTCTTGATTGCTGACATGACCTTGCTCAACCAACCCGTCAAATTCTTCTAAATTCTCCTGTAGGCACTTCCTGGATACTCAAATTCTCTAGCATCATTCACATATTCGCCCTCCCACCGAATAGCCACTAGAATTCCTCGCAGAAACTTGCCAACCACACAACAGCTGACCTTCTCACGGAAGATAACCCACCTGTGGAAATCACCAACTGACACCTTTCAACGACACTGAAATGCATCCTTTCTGCAACATCAATACCCCATCCTAAGCCTGCTCGCCTTCACCAACTTTACCAGTTCGTCCGCTCCCCATGGACATCTACTAAATGCGTTAATATATCTTCAAATTCATCGCCACATTGCATCCTTCTTCATCCCTAACAACTCCTCCCTGTTGCATCCAACCTTCCGCCGAATAACCAACATTTCAACTTAAGCTCGAGGACCCACTCACCGTTCCCTAAAACTCTCAAATCACTCCAAACTTTTCCTTAAGATAGGCGGCTGTCTTACCACTGAACTCATAGGCTACACTGCCACTCTCCCACTTAGTTAAACTCATTCCTTTAAGCAACTACCCGACTTCCGTCTCTTATACCTGGCATTTTTGAGATTTAGCCGCCACCTAACACTTCTCACATGTATTCCTTCATCGCATGCTTATCAATTGCGACCTCAATTCCATATCATTCTTTGCAACACCTAAACCAGCAGACCACCATAACTTCGACTCCCGAAGATCATCTTTCTCGAGCTACCTTCGTTAGAAACACTCATTTAATACTTTAACCACCACATACCATGGTCTACGACAACCGTTTCTTCAATACCACTTCGCAACACTCTGACCCAATGCAACCGAAGAACTATAACACCGGCGAACTTAACACATTCTATTTGATCAAACAACGATACCACATCACTGATGAAAACTCCACCTCGCTTGATAACACCAAGTCTTACTACTTTATCAATCCGAACTGGACCATTCATAGTCCAAATGCCTTTCCTCCGCCGGAACTAAAATACTGAAATCTTGAAATCACGCCTTGAGAAGACCTCCCTTCAAACCATTTATCACCCCAACATATGGGCAAGCATTCTACCATCATATCGACATCGCGCGATAACCAATCGTAAGCATCATGCGTAACCTCAAAGTTCTCAAAATCACTGCTACTGGCTGAAAACAACATATTACCCTTCCGTAGAGCAACGGCAATAGCCTCAATCAACTTCGCAGGGAGAAAAATCCCGCACCACACCCATAGTATCATTAAAATTCCTCAAATCCTCGATTCATAGCAAGCGCTTCGCGACGTATAAGATTGAGTAGGAAGGAACATAGGCATAAGCCTTAAAGGAATCAAATTGCACGATGAGGAATCAAGAAGGGAAGTACTCCTAACGGCCCTGTAGCCTCTCGAAGATAAGTACAGACGTCTTCGTACCGATCCGCAAGACTCTACTAGACTTGCTCATGACTCGTGAGACCTAAGGGAACCTAGCACTCTGTACCACGTTGTCATGACCCAAACTCCATAAGGTCGTGATGGCGGCGGACACCACTGTCAGGCAAGCCAATCATTAATTAGTTGAAATAAATTCCTGTTTTAACATTTTCGAAATCGTTACTTTTCACTTTAATACATAATAACTAGATAGAAATCCATTAAGTAAAACCAATAGTTCATTTTTTCCAATTTAATAAAAATACAACCCAAATACATCCCAGAACCCGGTGTCACGAGTACATGAGCAATTTCTAAGAATTTTTCAAAATACTACAAAGCTTGTCCGAAATACAGTTGGACAAGGAAAATTAAAATAAAATGAATACAATACGAGGGAGACTCTGTCAGCTGCGGATCGCCTCCGGATGATGCAGCTCGCTTAAGTCTCCAAACCATCCACGTCGCTATGGAAGTACCTGTGCAATAAAAATGCACATCAAGTGTAGCATGAGTACGAAAACAACGTGTACTCAGTAAGTATCCCACCTAACCTCAGAGAGGTAGTGACGAGTGGTCTACTTGACACTCACTAGGGTCCAATAATATAATTTAACAATATATGACAACAACAAAAGGCATACGAGAGTAATAAAATCAGTAAACTTTTAAAAGTAACTGCAGTTCAATAAACACTGGAAGTAAATAAATAATTTCTACTTCATTTCCCCCCAAATATCTGTCAAGTCATTATCCATGAAATCATTTAACAATTTATCATACGCATACAGGATAAGGACAGCCGGCCTGAGCCATCATAATAATCATATATGTGCACTGCCGAGGGTCGAACGGCCCAAACCATAATATATCTTTCAATCCACCGTGGCGTACGGACCGCTCCCATGAGATTAGGGGAAATAACACTCCGGTCGCAGAATGTAAATTGCGAAGCGGTCACATGCACACACAATATTCTTCATAAATTAATTTCCAGCGAACAATTCCTTTAAATTACCAATTTCTGTGATCTCAGGGAAACCAAAGTTTCATATAACATAATTTCATAAAGCATATAATTTGTTTCTAGAAAGAACGCAAGGCATGATGTGGGTCCTAGACTACCCGGACATGGCATAATAGTAGCTACGCACGGACTCCCGTCACCTCGTGCGTACGTAGCCCCCGCAAATAATAGCATATATTCGTTTAATTCACCTATGGGGACAATTTCCCCTCACAAAGTTAGAAAGGAGACTCACCTCGCTCCGAAACTTCATAACTGGCTTCCAAGCCCTTCCGACGACTCCAGTGGATGCACAACACTCAAAACTATCCAAATGACAGAAAACCAATGAGAATATACCCTAATACTTGTAAAAATTCAGATTATAAAATTTCCCAACTCCGCTCAATGAATTGACCAAAATGCCCCTGGGCCCACGTGCCCGGATTCCAAAATTTCTCGAAGATAAACTCTACCCATAGCTTTACAACAACAACAACAACAACTACCCAGTAAATTCCCACAAAGTGGGGTCTGGGGAGGGTAATACGTACGCAGACCTTACCCCTACCCCGATAGGGCAGAGAGGCTGTTTCCAATCGACCCTCGGCTAAAAAAAAATTTATAAAAACAAGAACAAGAAAATGATAATTCATTTGTAACTTCAACAGAAATCGTAGAAATAGTAATATAAGCAATAAAGACAGTAAAATACATGGCATGTAATGATATCAGCCAGAATCTATCTCCCGGGACAAAAATCAACAGCAATCTCAGTGGACCTAAATAAAAGCTGTACGCCATCTAAGACAAACCCTATCCAACCCCACCCACCCAAAAAGATCTAGAACCCCATACTCTACAATCCTTATGCTTGACCTCCAGACCTCCCTATTAAGGGCCATGTCCTCGGGAATCCGCAGTCTAGCCATGTCCTGCCTAATCACCTCTCCCCAATACTTCTTAAGCCGCCCTTTACCTCTTCTCGAACCTATCATTGCCAGCCGCTCGCACCTCCTCACCGGGGCGTCCAGGCTTCTCCTCCTCACGTGCCCGAACCATATGAGCCTCGCTTCTCGCATCTTATCATCCACCGGGGCCACGCCCACTCTCACCTGAATATCTTCATTCCTAATCCTATCCATCCTAGTGTGACCACACATCCACCTGAGCATCCTCATCTCCGCTACCTTCATCCTCTGGGTATGGGAGTTCTTAACCGCCCAACACTCCGCCCCGTACAGCATGGCCGGTCTAACCACAGCTCTATAGAACTTACCTTTGAGTTTCGGTGGCACTTTCGTGTCACACAAGACTCCAGATGCAAGCCTCCATTTCATCCAGCGCGCCCCTATACGCTGAGTGACGTCTTCGCCGATCTCTCCGTCCCCCTGAATCACCGACCCCAGGTACTTGAAGCTGTCCCTCTTGAGGATGACCTGAGTTCCAAGCTTCACGTCCCCGCCTACTCCTCTCGGCTCAGCGCTAAACTTGCACTCCAGGTACTCTGTCTTCGACCTGCTCAATTTGAAACCCTTTGAATCGAGGGTCTGTCTCCAAACCTCTAGCCTCTCGTTAACAACGACCCTCGACTCGTCAATCAGGACTATGTCATCGGCAAATAACATACACCATGGAACATCCCCTTGAATATGTTTTGTCAGTACATCCATCACTAGGGTAAATAAGAAAGGGCTAAGTGCAGATCCTTGATGTAAGCCCATAACAACCGGGAAATGCTCTGAGTCACCTCCCACCGTCCTAACCTTAGTCTTAGCTCCATCATACATGTCCTTGATCGCTCTGATGTAGGCTTCCGGCACTCCCTTCGCCTCAAGACATCGCCACAACACCTCCCTGGGGACCTTATCATACGCTTTCTCCAAGTCAATAAACACCATGTGCATGTCCTTTTTTTGTCCCTGAACTGTTCACCCAATCTCCTCACAAGGTGGATAGGTTCCGTAGTGGAGCGACCCGACATAAAACCAAACTGGTTGTCGGATATAGACGTCATCTTCCTCACCCTCGCCTCAACCACCCGCTCCCAGACTTTCATGGCATGGTTAAGTAACTTGATACCCCTATAGTTGTTACAACACTGGATATCACCTTTGTTCTTATACAACGTCACCACTGTACTCCACCTCCACTCCTCCGGCATCCTCTTAGTCTTAAAAATTACATTGAACAACCCAATCAGCCACTCCAATCATGTCCTGCCTACACATTTCCAGAACTCAATCGGAATTTCGTCCGACCCGGACGCTTTACCTCTACTCATCCTACGCAAAGCCCCCACGACCTCTTCCATCCTAATGCGCTTACAATACCCAAAATCACGATGACTCCCCGAATGCACCCACTCCCCTAGCTCTATAACCCGATCCCCCTCCTTGTTGAGCAGAACACGGAAGTATGACTTCCACCTCTGCTTAATCTGAGACGCCCCCATCAATACTCTACCATCCACATCCTTGATGCACCTTAGTTGGTCTAGGTCCCGAGACTTCCTCTCCCTCGCTTTAGGCAGCCGAAATAGCTTCCTGTCCCCGCCTTTTTCCCCCAATTCCTCGTACAGACGCCCAAATGCCGCATTCTTGGCCTCCGTGACCGCCAGCTTCGCCTCCTTCCTCGCTACCTTGTACCTCTCTCTGTTCGCTCTCCTCTCCTCCTCGCTCATGCTCCCTATCAGCTTCACGTATGCTACCTTCTTCGCCTCCACTTTACCCTGGACTACTTCATTCCACCACCAGTCGCCTTGATGCCTGCCTGAGTAGCCCTTCGATACCCCCAGCACATCCCTCGCCGCCTCCCTCACAAAGTTCACCGTCGCTGACCACATAGCGCTCGCGTCCCCCGTACTCCTCCAAGCTCCCATATCGGATAACCTCCTCTCCAACTCCTGGGCTTTATCCTTAGTCAAAGCTCCCCATCTAATCCGCGGTCGGCCCCGAGCATCCCTCCTCTTCCTCTTCACCAAGATCCCGACATCCATCACTAAGAGTCTATGCTGCGTCGCGAGGGACTCTCCCGGGATGACCTTGCAATCCTTGCACAACCCTCTATCACACCTTCTGAGTAGGAGGTAGTCAATCTGAGTCTTCACCGCCGAACTTCGGAAAGTAACTAGATGCTCCTCCCTCTTCAGAAAAGACGAGTTCGCAATCGACAACTCGAAAGCCCTAGATAAATCCAACAGCGAAGTACCTCCTCCGTTCCTATCCCCAAGGCCAAAGCCGCCATGCACCCCGCCATAGCCACCAGCAGCCGACCCAATATGGCCATTAAAATCCCCTCCAATAACTAATCTCTCAGAAGGAGGAATACCACGCACCATCTCGTCCAAACCCTCCCAGAAGCGCCTCTTAACCTCCTCGTCCAAGCCTGCTTGAGGTGCGTAAGTGCTGATAACATTGAGGGTGCATTCACCAATCACCAGCTTAATAGCCATTAACCTATCATTCACTCGCCTAACCTCAACCAAGACTCTATAAGGTCCCTATCCACCAGGATGCCCACTCCATTCTTACCCCTCACGACCCTAGAGTACCACAACTTATATCCGTCTACATTCCTCGCCTTCGACCCTACCCACCACGTCTCCTGAACACAAGCTATGTGGACCCGCCGCTTCTAGAGAATCTTCGCCTACTCAATGGACTTACCCGTCAGCGTGCCTATATTCCACGACCCGATCCTAAATCTAAGGTCTCCCTCTTTCTCCTTCCTTCCCGTGCCTCCCGTCCCACCTACTGGCCCGCTCCCCACCCCTCTACTCACCCCCGACACCCCCCTAGGACATGACCCTACACCACCATTCCCAACCAAAGCCACTACACCTACAACAGACTATAGTAAACACTAACTAGGGCCCGCACTAGTAAATAACAAGTAGCGCCCACAAGAATTCTAATATAGCTAAAAAAAAACTCAATTTAACTACTGCAGAGAATAGAGAAGAAAGCGGGAGGTACCAAATCCCGATGAAAGAACCTGGAAATAGGCCTTGATGTACCCGAGGTCACAACGCTCTGCCGTGCGTCCTTCCAACTCCCGCCACTCTTGAACTCCCTGGTCGGTGATTCTCCACTCTTCTTGACCACGCGCCTCGAACTTTACTAGTTCAATTATACAATTTACTTAAATATTCACGCTCAATTCGTGGCTAAAATCCAAATTACCAAATTTCTAGGTTTTCTTCAAAATTTCCCAATTTCCCCACAATATCTCATGTTCAAACCATGAATAAACCTTGTATTTAACTTGAAAACGTGAAGAAATTACTTACCTAGTGATCCTTGATGAAAATCCCTCCTTGAAGATCCCCACAATCGCCCATACCAACTGAAAATAGGAGAGAAATGACAAAATTTTAGTTTTAAAAACATTCTGCCCAGGCCTCTTTTCCGCACCTGCGCTTCCGCAGGTGCGCCCAAACTCTCGCACCTGCGGCCTCCTCAGCTCCAGCCCAAAACTCGCACCTGCAGCGCCTAAAGCCGCACCTGCGGCCAAAGCCTCGCAGTTGTGGTCACACCAGATGACAACAACTTCAGTTTTTCATCAACTTCAAATATTGATCCGTTAACCACCCGGAATCCACCCGAGGCCCCCGGGACCCCGTCCAATCACACCAACTTGTCCCAAAACATAACACGAACTTGCTCGATGCCTCAAATCACATCAAACAACATTGAAACAATGAATCTCTCTCCAATCCAACCTTTAAGAACTTAGAATTTTCAAACTTCTACCTCCGATGCCGAAACCCATCAAATCACATCCGATTGACCCCAAATTTTGCACACAAGTCATATTTGACATTATAGACCTGCTCCAACTTCCGGAATCACATTCCGACCCCGATATCAAAATTTCTACTTCCGGTGAGATTCTTCAAAAACCTTCAAATTTCTATCTTTAGCCAACTAACTTCAGAATGACCTCCGGACATCTGAATTCACTTTCTATCGCGCTCCCAATTCCAAAATTACCATACGGAGCTATTCCAAGACTCGAAATCCCAAACGGATATCTATAACACTGAAATGCCTTCCAACCCAAGCGTATGAAATTTCTTCTAAAATGCTATCTTCCGCAATATACGCCGAAATGCTCCCGGGTTATCCAAAGCCCGATCCGGACATACGCCCAAGTCCGATATCATCATACGAACATGATGGAATCTTCAGACCCTGATTCCGAGGTCGTTTATTCCAAATTCCAATCTTAGTTGATTCTTCCAACTTTAGGTTTCCAAAATGAGAAATTCCTTTCTAATTTTGACTATGAACTTCCCGAAATTCAAGCCTGACGACACCCACAAGTCGTAATACCTGAAACGGAACTGCTCATGACCTCAAACCGCTGAACGACGCGCTAGAGCTCAAAATGACCGGTCGGGTTGTTACACTTTCAGTAGCTTCGTATGATGATTTCGGACTTGGGCATGTTTCCGGAACGGGTTTTGGATGACCCAGGAGCGTTTCGGCGCCAAATAGTGAAATATGATTCCTTAAGTTTAAGAATTTTTGTTTGGAACTTGTTATTGTGTTATCGAGGCCCGAACAGAATTCCGAGATCGGGAATAGTTACGTTATGTCATTTATGACTTGCTCGCAAAGTTTGGGGTCATTCCGAGTAGTATAGGTCGGTTCGGCGCATCGTTAGCGCTAATTCAAGAACTTAAAGTTCTTAAGTATGATTCTAGGGGTTTTGAGGTGTGATTTTGAGTTTTGGGTGTTCCGAAGGCTCAAGCGAGTCTGTGATTTGGGACTTGTTGTTATATTTGGACGGGGGCTCAAGTGGGCCCAGGTGCCTCTCGGGCACCAAACGAGGCCAAAAACCAGCTGAAGCAGCTGCTGATGCACCTAATCTGGTGTGACCGCAGGTGGGGTTGACCAATCGCAGGTGCGGGACCGCTCATGCGGTCCAAGCCTCGCATGTGCGGCTTCGTGAAGGCTTCCCTTTTCTTGCAGGTGCAGATTAATATCCGCTGGAGTGGAGCCGCATGTGCGGGCTCCTCTCCGTAGGTGCGAGTTCTGGCCCCCCTAGCCCAGTTCCGCAGGTGCGAGTATTTACTCGCAGGTGCGAGACCGCAGGTGCGGTCCTTGAGCCGCAGGTGCAAAACCACTGTAGGCAGTGAGTTCTTTAAAACACGGGAAATGTTCATTTTCCTCCATTTTCATCCTCCATAGTCGACCTTGAAATCTTGGAGAAGAGCTCCACGACCTAGCTATTGAAAGGTAAGTGAATTATACCCTAATGTTAGTTTAATGCATGAATTCCTAGTTAGATTAACCTTCGAATTAGTGAAAATCAAAGGGTAGGGTAATAACCTAGGGCTTATGAAGATTTAGGGAATTACCCATTTATTGGCTATGAAATCATACAAAAATCATATATTAACGATCCTTTGGTTATGGGTGAGTATTTCATTCGAGAATTTCCGACATCCGAGCTTGCGGGCCTGGGGGTGAATTTTGGGATTTCTTCAAGTAGGATGAAATAACTAAGTAAATAGGAGAATTCCATACTTTTGAGTATAAATTGATATATTTATGTAACATTTGGCTAGTTTCGAGTCCTTAGGTGACGAGTTTGGAGTTTCGGGCGTGTTCTTGACCCGGAGAGTAGGTTCGACACGAGGTGAGTCTCCTTTCTAACCTTGTAAGAGGGAATTGTCCCCGTAGGTGATCTAAATGCTATGTGTTAATGTTTGTGGGGGCTACGTACGTACAAAATGACGAGAGTCCGTACGTAGCGGCTATTATTGTTATGTCCGGGTAGTTAGGCCCACATCATGTCTAGTATTTTTCCTCGAAATGAATTATATGCTTTATGAATTCATGTTATATGTAGCTTTGTTTCCGGAGATCATGGAATTTGATAATTTAAAGGAATTGTTCACTGGAAAGTAATTTATGAAAAATATTGTGTGTGCATGTGACCGCTTCACAATTTCCCCCCACTCTCATGGGAGCGGGGCCGTACGCCACGGCGGATTGAAAGATACATTGTGGTTCGAGCCGTTCGACCCTCGGCAGTGCACAAATATGATTATTATGATGGCTCAGGACGGTTGTCCTTATCCCGTATGCGCATGCTAAATTATTAAAGATTTCACATATATTGAAATGACAGATATTTAGGGGAAAACAAAGCAGTAATTGTTTATTTACTTCCAGAATTTATTTGAATTGCAGTTACCTTTAATGTTTACTGTCTTTATTATCCTCATATGCCTATTGCTGTTATCATACCTTGTTAATTTATATTGTTGGACCCTAGTGAGTGTCAAGTCAACCTCTCGTCACTACTTCTTCGAGATTAGACGGGATACTCACTGGGTACATATTTATTTATGTACTCATGCTACGCTTCTGTACTTAATTGTACAGGTTCTGAGGCTGGTGCATCTGGTTATCAGACCGGAGCTCGATTCGGAGTATAGATTAGACCTGACTTCACGGTGAGTTTCTTCTTCCGACGATCGTTGGCAGCACCATGGAGTTTCTTTTGTTATTTCCCGTCTATTTCTTCCAGACAGTGGGACCGTTATATTATATATTTTGTATATTCTGTTAGTATGCCCGTAGGACTTGTGACACTAGTTCCTGGCACACACGTGATAGATATTATGGCTTACGTGTCTATATATATTTTGGCTCACGCCACCTTATGACTGTTTTTGGTTAAATTGGCTAATTACCCTGTTCAATTAATGTTTTAAGTTTTAAACACTTAGCACATGTTGAAATGTTTATTCAAGTTTGGGAAAATCCTTAGTAAATTGAGTGTTGGCTTGCCTGACCCCGGTGTTGGGCACCATCACGACCTGGGTTAGGATTTTGGGTCGTGACAACATGGTATCAGAGCGCTAGGTTCACATAGGTCTCACGAGTCACGGGCAAACCCAGTAGAGTCTTGCAGATTGGTATGAAGACGTCTGTATTTATCTTTATGAGGCTATGGGGTGTTAGGAAACTTCCCTTTATTCATATTCTATCGTGCAGTCGATGGTATGCTAAATCTCACTCTTCTATTCTCTCACAGATGGTGAGGACGCGTGCGGCTGACGTTCCAAACCCGGGAGATAGCGCTACCTCCGCCATCTGAGGCCATGGTAGAGGCCGGGGGAAGGCACCGACCCGAGGTAGGGGACGAGGGCATCCCAGAGCTATTCCAGTTGAACCACCAGTGGAGGACCCCATCATAGAGGAGCAGGGAGAGGTGCCCTCAGCAGATCCTGCTCCGGTGGACTTTATGACGGCGCTAGGCTTCCAAGAGTTCATGGGCCGTATGATGCAGTTTATGTACACTATGTCACATGCTGGTTTATTTCTAGCGGATCCTGCCACATATCAGGCGGGAGGGGGAGCCCAGACCCCTACCGCCCAGGCCGCAGGTCAGGTAGCAGCAATACATCATACCCCGGTACACTGCCTGTGGGTGGGGTCCAGCCTGTAGCAGCAGTACCTGAGACCAGATCAGCTACGGACGGCGATCCGCAGAAATTATTGGACAAGCTGACCAGATTTCACCCTCCAGTCTTTGGGGGTGAGCGAGGCGAGGATGCCCATCATTTTATTGACAGGTGAAGGGACAGACTTCACAACTTGAGGATACAAGAGTCCCATGGAGTGGATTTCACTATCTTTCAGTTAGAGGGCAGAGCTCGCAGATGGTGGCAGTCTTATATCCACAACAGGCCGGCAAATTTTCCTCCTATCACTTGGGGGCAATTCACTCAGCTATTCCTAGACAGATATATCCCACCATCTGAGAGGGAAGAGCTGCGGTATCAGTTTGAGCATCTAGAGTAGGGACATATGCCAGTGACGGATTATGAGGCTAGATTTTCGGAGCTGTCACGCCATTCACTCATGATACTACCTACTGATGCTGAGAGAGTGCGGATATTTGTAGTTGGGTTGCATCCAGGTATTAGGGACAACATGGCCCGAGAGGTGGATATGGGGACTCCTTATCAGCTCGTGGTAGATATTGCTCGCAGGATCAAGGGTTATCGGTCGAGGAGCAGGGAGTAGGGGCAACAAGATATAAGGGCTAGATTCTCCGGAGATTTCAGAGATGCCCCAGTTAAGGGCAGAGGTCAGTTTTGTAGAGGTCAGCCCAGCATGCCTCCATATTCAACACCCCCACCACCTCCCCGAGGTGTTCCAGCGAGGCCTCAGTTCAGCGCCATCCTAGAGTGTTCCTACCACCCTCCATCTATTCAGATTTCACCCGGTGTTTATTCTAGTCATCAGGGATCCTTCACTCCTTACTTCAGTGCTATGCTAGAGAGTACACATCGCCCTCCAGCCATTCAGGGTTCTTCTTCGGGGCAGCAGGCTATGATACCTAGAGGTTGTTATGAGTGTAGGGATCCAGGTCATATGCAGAGGCATTGTCCCAAGATTCGGAGCAAAGCTGTGCAACAGGGTTATCAGCCTATGGGTCAAACACCATCAGTCCGGCCACCTAAAGGTGGAGGACAGGGCGGCAGGGGTCGTCCTAGAGGTGGAGGCCAGTCAGGGGGAGGTCAGTTCGCTCCTGTTCACTATGGCGGAGCTCAATCTTCCGGTGCTCCAGCTAGATTCTATGCTATTCCAGTCAGATCAGATGCAGTGGCCTCAGACGCCGTGATCACAGGTATTATTTCAGTATATGGTAGAGAGGCATTGGTGTTGTTTGATCCAGGATCCACCTATTCATATGTTTCAGCCTTATTTGCTCATTTTCTGGATGTTCCTCGTGAGTCCTTGGGTTATCCTATATATGTTTCCACTCTTGTGGGCAATTCTGTAGTGGTAGACCAGGTCTATCGGTCTTGTGTGATCACTTTCTGTGGGTTCATGACCAGAGCGGACCTTCTATTGCTCGACATGGTTGATTTCGAGGTTATTTTAGGCATGGATTGGCTATCTCCTTATCATGCCGTGCTAGATTGCCATGCCAAGACAGTTACTTTGGCCATGACCGAGTCGCCTAGGCTGGAGTGGAGAGGTTCCTCAGTTAGTGCAGCCAGCCGGGTTATTTCATTCCTGAAGGCTCGACACATGGTCGAGAAGGGTTGTCTGGCGTATCTTGCTTATGTGCGGGACACCACCGCCGTGTCTCCGATGATTGATTCAGTGCCAGTTGTTCGAGAGTTTGCTGATGTATTTCCTTCAGAACTTCAAGGCATGCCTCCGAATCGTGATATTGATTTTTGTATTGATTTAGCTCCAGGAACCCAACCTATTTCCATTCCCCCGTACCGTATGGCTCCGAAAACGTTGAAAGATTTGAAGGAGTAGCTTGAGGAGTTGCTAGCTAAGGGGTTTATCAGACTGAGTGTATCGCCGTGGGGTGCTCCAGTTCTATTCGTGAAGAAGAAGGATGGGTCTATGCAGATGTGTATTGATTATCGCCAGTTGAACAAGGTCACCATTAAGAACAAGTACCCTTTGCCGCACATCGATGATTTGTTTGACCAGTTGCAGGGTGCTCGGGTGTTTTCTAAGATTGATTTGAGATCGGGATATCATCAGTTGAAGATTCGGGCCTAGATGTTCTGAAGACTGCTTTTCGTACGAGATACAGCCATTATGAGTTCCTGGTGATGTTCTTTGGGTTGACTAATGCCCCAGCATCGTTCATGGACTTGATGAATAGGGTGTTCAGGCCGTATATTGATTCCTTTATCATTGTTTTCATTGATGACATTTTGATTTACTCACGTAGCCTGGGGGAGCACGAGCAGCATTTGAGAGTTATGCTCCAGACTTTGCGAGAACAGAAGCTATATGCTAAGTTCTCTAAGTGTGAGTTCTGGTTGGATTCCAGGGCGTTCTTGGGACATGTGGTATCCGGAGAGGGTATCAAGGTTGATCCTAAGAAGATTGAGGCAGTTCAGAGTTGGCCACGTCCTACTTCAGCTACAGAGATCAAAAGCTTTTTGGGCCTAACAGGTTATTATCGCCGATTTGTAGAGGAGTTCTCTTCTATTGCAGCTCTATTGACTAGATTGACTCAGAAGAATGCCCCGTTCCGATGGTCCGACGAGTGTGAGGCGAGCTTTCAGAAGCTCAAGGCAGTATTGACCTCAACACCAGTCCTAGTATTGCCTTCCGGTGCTGGGATGTATACAGTATATTGCGATGCTTCACGTGTTGGCGTGGGATGTGTACTGATGTAGGAAGGGAGATTTATTGCTTATGTTTCACGCCAGCTGAAGGTTCACGAGAAGAAATACCCTGTGCACGATCTGGAGTTGGCGACGATTGTTCATGCTCTTAAGATTTTGAGGCATTACTTGTATGGGGTGTCCTGTGAGGTTTATACGGACCACCGCAGCTTACAACACTTGTTCAAACAGAGGGATCTTAATTTGAGGCAGCGCAGGTGCCTTGAGTTGTTGAAGGATTATGACATCACCATTCTTTATCATCCGGGCACGAAAAATATGGTGGCGGATGCTTTGAGCAGGAAGGCAGAGAGTATGGGTAGCTTGGCTTATATTGCAGCAGAGGAGAGACCTCTAGCCTTGGACATTCAGTACTTGGCTAATCGCATGGTGAGATTAGACCTTTCAGAGCCTCGTCGAGTCCTTGCACATGTGGTTGCTCAGTCTTCGTTATTGGGGGAGATTAAGGCTTGGCAGTATGATGATCCGTGCTTGGTAGAGCTACGGGAGACAGCGGTTCAGGGTGGTGCCAAGGGGGTTACTATTGGCGAGGATGATGTTCTGATACTTCAGGGCTGTTTATGTGTTCCTAATGTTGATGTCCTGAGGGAGAGGATTCTAGAGGAGGCACACAGTTCTCGGTATTCTGTTCATCCTGGTGCTACGAAGATGTATCGTGATTTGAAGCAGCATTGCCGGTGGAGACGGATGAAGAACGACATTGTGGGGTATGTGGCTAGGTGTCTTAATTGCCAGCAGGTTAAGTATGAGCACCAGAGGCCAGGAGGCCTACTTCAGCAGATGCCCATTCCTGAGTGGAAGTGGGAGCGCATCACTATGGACTTTGTGGTTGGGTTGCCTCGTACTTTGCGGAAGGTTGACGCGGTTTGGGTCATTGTGGATAGATTGACCAAATCGACGCATTTCATTCCAGTGGCTACTACTTACACTTCTGAGAGGTTAGCCCAAATCTACATTCAGGAGATAGTCCAATTACATGGTGTGCCGATGTCCATTATATCAGATCGAGGCCCTCAGTTCACCTCACACTTCTGGAGAGCATTGCATAGTGAGTTGGGTACCCAGATAGACCTCATCACAACATTTCACCCTCAGACTGATGGTTGTCGGAGCGGACAGTTCAAATATTGGAGGACAAGATCAGGGCATGTGTGATTGACTTTGGAGGTCAGTGGGACCAGTTCTTGCCTTTAGCCGAGTTTGCTTACAATAACAGTTATCAGTCCAGCATCGAGATGGCTCCATTTGAAGCCTTGTATGGTCGGCGATGTCGTTCTCTTATCGGGTGGTTTGAGCCTGGCGAGGCTAAGTTGTATGGCACTGACCTGGTGAAGGATGCTTTAGAGAAGGTAAAGTTGATTCAGGAAAGGCTCCGCACAGCACAGTCCAGACAAAAGAGTTACGCAGATCAGAAGGCGCGTGATGTATCATTTATGGAGAGAGATAAGGTCCTGTTGAAGATCTCGCCGATGAAGGGTATTATGAGGTTCGGGAAGAAGGGCAAGTTGAGCCCACGGTTTATAGGTCCTTTCGAGGTGTTGAGGCGAGTTGGAAAGGTTGCGTATGAGCTTGCTTTACCTCCCAGTTTATCAGGAGTTCATCGGTCTTTCACGTATCCATGCTCCGTAGGTACCATGCCGACTTCTCTCACGTGGTTGATTTCAGCACTATTTAGTTGGATGAGAGGTTGGGCTACGAGGATGAGCTAGTTGCTATTATTGACAGGCAGGATCGCCAGTTGAAATCCAAGAGAGTTTCTGCCGTAAAGGTCTAGTGGAGGGGCCAACCAATCGAGAAGGCGACCTGGGAGTCCGAGGAGGACATGCGGAGTAGATACCCACACTTATTCAGCACTTCAGGTACGATTCTAGACCCGTTCGAGGACGAACATTTGTTTAAGAGGTGGAGAATGTAACGACCCGTCGGTCGTTTTGCGTATCAGGACCCCGTTCCCCTAAATGAGACTTCTTGTAGCGGCTTATTATGATTTATGACTTGTGGGGACGGGTGGTTCGGGATTTGGAAGAGTTTGGAATGGTATAGGAGCACTTGGTTCCTTAAGGTTGGCCTTTTTGGCCAAGTTTGACTTCGGTCAACATTTTGAGTAAACGACCTCGGAATCGAGTTTCGATGGTTCCGGTAGCTTCGTATGATGATTTTGGACTTAGGCGTGTGCCCGGAACGGGTTTTGGATGACCCGGGAGCGTTTCAGCGCCAAATAGTGAAATATGATTCCTTAAGTTTAAGAATTTTGGTTTGGAATGTGTTTTTGTGTTATCGAGGCCTGAACGGAATTCCAAAACCGGGAATAGTTCCGTGATGTCATTTATGACTTTCTCTCAAAGTTTGGGGTCATTCCGAGTAGTATAGGACAGTTCGGCGCATCGTTAGCGAATTCAAGAACTTAAAGTTCTTAAGTTTGATTCTAGGGGTTTTGAGGTGTGATTTTGAGTTTTAGCGTTGTTTTGGGTGTTCAGAAGGCTCGAGCGAGTCTGTATTATGATTTTTGGGACTTGTTGGAATATTTGGACGGGGGATCGGGTGGGCCCAGGTGCCTCTCGGGCACCAAATGAGGCCAAACACCAGCTGAAGTAGTTTCTGGTGCACCTGATCTGGTGTGACCGCAGGTGCGGTTGCCCAGTCGCAGGTGCGGGACCGCTCCTGCGGTCCAATCCTTGCAGGTGCGGCTTCGTGAAGGCCGCCCTTTTCTCGCAGGTGTAGATTAATATCCGCAGGAGCGGAGCCACAGGTGAGGGCTCCTCTCCGCAGGTGCGAGTTCTGCCCCCACTAGCCCAGTTCCGCAGGTGCGAGTATTTACTCGCAGGTGCGAGACCGCAGGTGCGAAACCACTGTAGGCAGTGAGTTCTGTAAAACACGGGAAATGTTCATTTTCCTCCATTTTCATCCTCCATAGTCGACCTTGAAAGCTTGGAGAAGAGCTCCACGACCTAGCTACTGAAAGGTAAGTGAATTCTACCCCAATGTTAGTTTAATGCATGAATTCCTAGTTAGATTAACCTTCTAATTAGTGAAAATCAAAGAGTAGGGTAATAACCTAGGGCTTATGAATATTTAGGAAATTACCCATTTATTGGCTATGAAATCATACAAAAATCATACATTAACGATCCTTAGGTTATGGGTGAGTATTTCCTTCGAGATTTCCGACATCCGAGCGTGCGGGCCTGGGGGTGAATTTTGGGATTTCTTCAAGTAGGATGAAATAACTAAGTAAATAGGAGAATTCCATACTTTTGAGTAGAAATTGATATATTTATGTAACATTTGGCTAGTTTCGAGTCCTTGGGTGACGAGGTTGGAGTTTCGGGCGTGTTCTTGACCCGGAGAGTAGGTTCAACATGAGGTGAGTCTCCTTTATAACCTTGTAAGAGGGAATTGTCCCCATAGGTGATCTAAATGCTATGTGTTAATTTTTGTGGGGGATACGTACTTACAAAGTGACGAGAGTCTGTACGTAGCAACTATTATTGTTATGTCCGGGTAGTTAGGCCCACATCATGCCTAGTGTTTTCCCTCGGAATGAATTATATGCTTCATGAATTCATGTTATATGTAGCTTTGTTCTCGGAGATCATGGAATTTGATAATTTAAAGGAATTGTTCACTGGAAAGTAATTTATGAAGAATATTGTGTGTGCATGTGACCGCTTCGCAATTTACATTCCGCGAGCGGAGTGTTATTTCCCCCACTCTCATGGGAGCGGGCCGTACGCCACGGCAGATTGAAAGATATATTGTGGTTCGGGCCGTTCGACCCTCGTCAGTGCACAAATATGATTATTATGATGGCTCAGGACGATTGTCCTTATCCGGTATGCGCATGCTAAATTGTTAAAGATTTCACGGATATTGAAATGACAGATATTTGGGGGGAAACGAAGGAGTAATTGTTTATTTACTTCTAGAATTTATTTGAATTGCAGTTACCTTTAATGTTTACTATCTTTATTATCCTCATATGCCTATTTCTGTTATCATACCTTGTTAATTTATATTATTGGACCCTAGTAAGTGTCAAGTCGACCTCTCGTCACTACTTCTTCGAGATTAGACGGGATACTACTGGTTACATATTTATTTATGTACTCATGCTACGCTTCTGTACTTAATTGTACAAGTTCTGAGGCTGGTGCATCTGGTTATCAGACCGAAGCTCGATTCGGAGTATAGATTGGACCTGAGTTCATGGTGAGCTGCTTCTCCTGACGATCGTCGGCAGCACCATGGAGTTTCTTTTGTTATTTCCTGTCTATTTCTTCCAGACAGTGGGACAATTATATTATATCTTTTGTATATTCTGTTAGTATGCCCGTAGGACTTGTGACACTAGTTCTTGGCACACACGTGGTAGATATTATGGATTAAGGGTTTGTATATATTTTGGCTCACGCCACCTTATGACTTCTTTTGGTTAAATTTGCTAATTACCCTGTTCAATTAATGTTTTAAGTTTTAAAAACTTAGCACGTGTTGGAATGTTTAATCAAATAATGGAAAATCCTTAGTAAATTGAGTGTTGGTTTGACTGGCCCCGGTGTTGGGCGCCATCACGACCTGGGTTAGGATTTTGGGTCGTGACATTCGCGAAGAAGGATTTGGCTTAAAGGATTTTCTTTTTCGTGTTCGCGTAGAGTCTCTCGCGTTCGCGAAGAAGGAAATCTCTATTGCGCAGGTTTTCCTTCGGAGACTCATATCTCACAATATATAAGGAATTGTGAGAAGTTTTAAAACAAAGATTGTAGCCCTTTGTGTCTAGTTTTCATAAAGGTAAACCATTTAGAATTCGGATTTTTGTACAAAGAGTTATGGTTGGTACACTACAGGCTGTCCGGGAAGATAAAGAAGAAATTTGTGTTGCATAGGGCTGACTTTGGCAGTTTCTATATCAAAATATATAAGGAATTGGGAGATGACCAAAACAAAAAAGTTGTAGATCTTGGAGTCTAGTTTTCATACCATCAAACTATTTATTATTTGGAGTTTTGTACAAAAAGTTATGTCCATTATGTTAGAGGCTGTATGAGAAGGGTTTGGAACGATTTTTCGAATTTTTTTGTTCTTCGTGAACGCGAGGAACGCGAAGAAGAGTTCCCTGGCGGTGTATAAGTTTGCAAAAAATAGGTTTGGCTCATTTCATCTCATTTCCTCCATGGGAGACGACCTATGGGAGATTTTGGAGCTCCATATTCATCATCTATGTCAAGGTAAGTGATTCCACCTAATGCAAGTTAAATATTTGGATTATATATAGATTTTAACATGGAAATTCATGAAAATTAGTGGAAAATTGTGGTGTTTGGTACAAAACCTAAGATTTGGTATTTTGGCTTGTTACCACGAATTTGGGCATGACCCCTCTATTTATAGGGGAAATAACTTAGCCACAAAGTAATAAACTCTCTAAAAGATAGACATTCACTCTAAATACAATTCTATTCATAACATGCTCTTTAAATTTGACAGAAACCGTTTAAAAAGATTAACCTTAAAATCAAATTCTAGAAAATACACCATAAAAATTACACTAAACACCAAAAAGATAGTAAAAATTATTTAAAAATCCTGAAAAGCAAAGAAAGTCTCATCAATTCACAAGTTCGTCGTCCGCGTAGTTTTTGTCATTTTCATCTTTGCCAATAAAATAAATTAGTAACCGTTACATGAATAAACAAATAAGAAGTAAACGCCAAGCAACGTGATAAACAATGCAACTTTGATACTTAATATATATGTAATTGTCACGACCCCAAATCCTAACTGGTTGTGATGGTGCCTATCGTGGAACTAGGCAAGCCACTATCACATAACTACACATTTATTTTAATAAAATTCCCTCAAAATCATTAATAATATTCCATAGCAAGTATAAAATTTCTCTAAGTCTTTAACAAACCATAATATAAACTGACAGACTATAACCCTTTGTCGCGCCCCCTTTTTCCTCGCGGAAATCGGGTTTATGACATTTGGTTGAGACAACTCATCCTTTTGGGAAAGGGGTTTTGCATTTTGAAGAGTCGCCACCTAACGATTTTTGAGGTGCGTCAGGGAACCTAAGGGGTTCATCTATAACTACGTTGTTAACCAGAGATAGGGTAAGGGCTTGAAATTATCCTAAGGGGAAGGTGTTAGGAACCCCTCAGGATCCACCAGTGTGGTTCCCGGCCGAACAACTTTTGTGAATTTGTACAACTTTAGCAAACAAACAAGTAGGGCTCAAATAAGAGGGGATTTAAGTCTAAGTACATAGATGTTTGGAAACAATTAATGAAAAAGGGTTTGATTTTGGAAAGAGTTACAATCTAAGCATGTGAAAGTAAAGGGTATCCTAGGTTTATAATAATATGGATCACATCAATGCAATACCCGGTATGACACTCCTCAAAGAGGGGCTACACGTGTTATTAATGCACCGGTCATCATATCCATATTCTACCCTTTCCAACCCCGTGAAGGTAATTAAAGCGCGTATTGGTCACGAACTCTATTGTATGTTGTTACCCAGCCCCCTCCTATTAGTCCTGGAGGAAATTAGGACTACTATCCTAAAAGGGAGGTTTCTAGGTATACCCTCAGGTTTTAAAGGTAAACAATGCTAAGGCGACATATAATAAACAAGTAGCACTTGCAAGTAAGGGAGAGCATGTAAAGTAGATAGACGCTCAAGTATTCCTCCACATGTATTGCACATAAACAACATGCCTCATACACAAATTAACGTCCAGATTCAGTTCTTAAGCATGGTGTCTAAATGACAATAGCAGGATCAGACTTGTCATATAACTCAGAGAGGAAGTCCTAGTCATGGCTTGCCTACTGATTTTAACATGTTGGTGATTAAAAAGTATCCATGACAGAAATGCATTCCAGTTTTAAATAGCTTTAATTACCTAAGGCTTGCCTAGGCGTGGCATAACATTCAATTGTTTTAAAAAAGAAAATAGTGCAGGAGCTGTTTTTACCTAAATCATGCTGTTCTAGGTTTTGCAAAAAAATCAGAATTATTTGCCAGTTTACAACATGAGGGGAAAAGTGTTGTATACCCTTTTCGTACATGAGTAGTCTAATTAGGGGTGACTGAGCAAGCATGCATGATTTTAGATGTGGATTCCTAAAGCAGGATTCCTAAATGTTCAACATGGTTTCAGAATATGCAAGATTCCTAAGACATGGTTTCTAAATGCACACAAAAGAATACTGAGTTGTTAAGCAGGATTTATATAGCGACAATGTTCATTAGTTGTCCTAGGAGCAGGATTTCTATATGATAAATGCATATGCATGTCAATTGAGATGCTGAAAAAGTAACCCTAAGAGCATGGTATCTAGTGCAAACAGAAAATTTATAAAGGTAGGGTTTTCGTGTGAGTAGCATCCTTTGTTGATGTTGTTTATTAATCCTAAGAGCAATATTTCTAAGTGATCACCATAAGCACAAACGACAGTAGATATGGAACCCTAGGAACATGGTATCTAATATGACATGGATGCACAAATAAAGTCCTAAGGCATGGTATCTACCCATTGATAATTATACAATGTACTTCTACCCTCCCCATTTCACTAGCCATCCTCAATATTTGTTTACAATAAGTTATTACAGACCATGGATCATGAATTACATAATTGAAATAGAGAAAAATAAGAAGCTATTCTATAGGGAGCCCGCAGATAGGCCCAAGTCTCCAGAACCTCATTGCCAAATGGTATTTCACAGCTTTTCTCATAATCCGGGTGTGTCAAAGTTCTCTAAGGACCTCAAAGACTCCCGGACAATGCTCACACCCTGATTTCATAGTCATAGTAGAGTAAGTGCAGTGTGGAAGTGCCAGCCTCAGTGTGTCAGAGTTCAGAGGGAGCTCAAGGGTCCCAAAGCAGTGCTCACACTAAAGGGGCAGAACTTAAGGGTCTAAGAATAAAATTAAGCGCAGGATGTGATTTGAAAAGAGTTAAGCAGGAAAACAACTTTTTGAAAATAACTTGTTTGAAGTAAGCTTTGAAGAATAATAGCAGAATTCGTTTAGTGAACAAAAGTTTGAAAGGGAAGAGGGTAAGACAATCGGAATCTTAGGGTCAGAACAGTACACACAAAACAAGAAACAAGAACCAAACAAGTTTAACACTCACAAGCAGGGACTGAGGGGTAGGGGACACATAAGGCACATAGAAAAACACATAATGACAGAATCACACATAGGTTTAAGAGTTCATAAGATTAAGGAATTAGTCATACAACTAATAGCACAGACAGAAGGCATAGATTTCAAAACATGCAAGTGAGAACATAATTATACTAGACATGATAGAATCAGAATTACTTAGGGGTCTTAGGCAACTTAGCAAGCATATTGGACCAAAACCTCAGCAAAACAAATGAGGCAAGCAATCAAGCATGGAACAGAATCAGTTTGAAACATACTAGAGAAAGAAACGGGCAGATCCTTAGTCATTAGTTATAAGTTAGACAGGATAGAGTTAAATAGGGTAGTACATGCATGCTAGATGAAACAATAAGTACATCAATTACCCATTACACAACCAAATAGTAGACAGGAACAAGATAGGAAATCATTGAATTGAAGCAATAGTAGAGCACATAGAGTTTTGGGACTTGAAATTAAATCAGGACATACCAATTAAGGATAGAGAAAAAAACACAGAATATAGGGTTGTTGTGGTGTAATAACTAGCCTTGGCTTCTTGCCGGCTAGTTCAATGAGAGTATCAAGTAACAAGAAGGAGCAGAGAGCTTTTAAGTATGAGATATCGTTTTTGAACCCAAGTGTTCGTGTCTGTGTTAGTGAAAGACTAGAGTATTTATAGTTGAAAACATGTAGTAAAATAAGGTAAGAATCATAGTAGCACGGTAATTAAGGAACTCAGAATCAATCAGTCAGCTATAAAGGCAAGTACTCCCTTAAGTTAAGGGAATTTAATTCAAACGGTAAGAACCAGTATCATATAAGGCAAGAGAAAATCAGTACATGAATAGTAAGGAAAGAATCAAGGCTCAGTAAGCATAGAGTACTCAATTAGGACTAAGTTCAGAAAACTCCAATTAAGGAATGATTCAGTAAAAAATAAAGTACTACAACAAATAAGGTAATGGAATCAGTTAATTTAAACGGATGAGTAGAATTCTAGGGTTTTAAAAGAAAACCTTTCAATCAAACCATCAAATAAGGAAAGCAGAATCAAATCAAGAGAGGGTTATGATTCTATACTTCAACATATAAATAGGGAAGGACAAACAGTCGTAGCAAACATGCAAGGTCATCAATATTGACAGAAAGAGGCAAGAGAAGAACAAATCCAGATGAATACAGTCACACAGAGGTGATACAAGTAGGCTAAAGACTCAGTAAAAACCCATTCGAAGCATGGTGACCACAGAAACTTAACAAGAGTCGAGTAGTCACGCTAACACACAGAACCAAAACAAAAAAGATCTAAAAGTTAGGGCTTTTAACAGAGGTGAGTCGAAAAAGCAGTAAGAACATAGAATCAGTCAAGATATGTAAGAAAAAGGTTTAAACATAAAGAAAATCAGTTTAAACAAGTGTAGAAGAACTCTGAGAAGCCCTAACTTTAAAGAAAGTGAAAACGGCTTAAAGTTGATGATTTTTCAAAAGAAGTTTGAGAATAGTGTAAAACATAGAAAGAAACAGACTTAAATCGTTAAAAATAGCACAAATCTAAGAGATTCAAACAAAAGCTAGGGTTTCAAAGGCAACCCAAATAGAAACAGAAGAACCTGCTATAAACTTCAAAGATCGTAGCAAACATGGTGTGATTTTGCCCAAAATCACACCGGAGAAGTCATGAACAACCAAAACAGCAACCCTAGACACAAGTTGGCATGGCCCAGGGCCCTTGAAGGCCTCAGAGATGATGAGCAAGGCGAGGGGGAAACCATTGGAGGCTTGGGGTTGAAAGGTGGTCGCCGGAGATGGACGGAGAGGGAGGCGGTGGTTGAAGAAGGCTAGGGTTAGGTTGAGAGAAGAGAGGATATGAGAGAGTTTGAGGGCGGCGGAATCTCAAAAATGAGATAGGGTTAGTGGTTTTTAGGATTAAAAAAGTAAAGAGCTCGTTTGGACCGTTGATTTGGGAGATCAGCGACCATGATTAAATCGGGTAGATGAGTTCCGGGTTTGGGTAGGAGTTTATAGGTTCTGGGTCGGGTTAACTGGGTAGGAAATTTGTCTAGGAGTGGGTTCAATTTGGGCTATAATTGAGAGCCAAATTTGGCTATGATTTAAATAGCCAATATTCCTATTTTAATTTTAATAAAAATAATAAATAGTTTTTCTGAAAATAATTTTTTCTATACCAAAATGATTTAAAATGTATAATTATCATTTTAAAAATATAGGGGCCAATTTTACACGTATAAGATATAATTATACCTTAAAAGGGGCTAACATTGCAATTATATGCAATTTAGCTTGAAAAATACCAAATGTAATTATAAAAATTATATTAATTATATTTTGGTATAAGTATAGAAATTAAATTAATAAATCATCATACAAATAATTTTGAAAATAATTATTGTGGATTTTATGAATAAAAAGGGAGAAAATAAACCAATTTAAACCCTTAAAATTATGGGAAAATTATAAAAACCTTGTGCATGCTTATATATGCATATATATGCCATTTTGAAGGTATTTATGCATATCTAAAACATATATGAAAAAACATTGGGTATCAACAACTGCCCCTCTTTACCCGGGAAGGATGAAAGAGTTGTCGGGTAAAGACATGATGGCCAATTTTGACCGAGCGAGGCGGTTTGAAAAGATTTAGGTCGCACCCTGGTTTTTGAGTTACCTACATATCCCTGGTTTTAAAGAAATAAGGCCGTATGTAGTTTAGGAGTCATCGACGAAGTATACCGACGAAGTTTTACAAGAACGGACGCAAAGTATGGGGTTAGGTGAACAAACGGCTTACGGGGTAGTTTGGGAGAACTGGAGCAGGACCACTCTTGTCAGGAGGTCTGTTGTTTGCCGTCTTTCCTGCAAATAAACAATACGAGCATATATCGTGCGTAATTAAAACATGATGCAAATTCCCGTTGGACCATGAATGCTATATTTGGACGGTTAAGGATGACGTCCTTAGACCATGATGTTCTGGGCTGTGAATTGCTTGATGCAGGATTCGCATGCCATGAAATGATGTCCTCGGGCCATGAGGATGGTGCCTCCGAACCATTACGCCTTTGAATAATGATATGCATAATGATAAAAAGAGATCCTCAGGCCATGACATGGTGTTCTCGTGCTATGAAGATGGTGCCTCCGAACGATGACGCCTTTGGATAGGTTGGCGATATTTCAGCCCATGAAGATGCAATAGTATGATGCTAACAAGACAGATCTTAGTCTTGCGGGTTAAAGGTCAGAGCTTAGCCCGAAAGGAAATCGAAGTAAATAGTGCTTGAGACAGTGGTTGTTTTTGAAAAGTAAATTGGAGGCAACGTTTAGCCTTGGAAGGCAGAATAGTAGCCTTATGAAAATGCAGATGGAGGTAGAGCTTAACCTCGGAAGGCAGAAGGGTAGCCTTATGCAAGAATGTAGATGCAAGTGGAGATAACGTTTAGTCTCGGAAGGCAGAAAGGTAGCCTTATGCAAGAATGCAGATGCAAGTGGAGACATCATTTAGTCTCGAAAGGCAGAAAGGTAGCCTTATGCAAGAATGCAGATGAAGGAAGAGCTTAACCTCGGAAGGCAGAAAGGTAGCCTTATGCAACGATGCAGGTAGAGCTTGACCTCGGAAGGCAGAAAGGTAGCCTTATGCAAGTTGGAAGGCAGAATAGTAGCCTTATGCAATGCAGATGTAGACATCGTTTAGTCTCAGAAGGCAGAAATGTAGCCCTATGCACATGCAGGTGGAGGTAGAGCTTAACCTCGGAAGGCAGAAAGGTAGCCTTATGCAAGTTGGAAGGCAGAATAGTAGCCTTATGCAATGCAGATGTAGACATCGTTTAGTCTCAGAAGGCAGAAATGTAGCCCTATGCACATGCAGGTGGAGGTAGAGCTTAACCTCGGAAGGCAGAAAGGTAGCCTTATGCAGGAAATAAAATGATAGTAGGAATTCTTAGCTGATAGCAGATTGCAGCATTGTGAGTGTTGCGACTACGGAGCATTATTTGTATTGATAGTGGACGCCGACAAGTGTGATGGTTTCGAGAATTGTGATTTTGAACATGTTTGTTCTTTGTGTGACATCAAACTTTGGCATTTGCAATTGTGATGAAATTTGAGACTTCTCTGCATATTTGTTATTTGTGCCTGCATCCAAAGAACAATCGTGAGTTTTGTAAAGGGGGAAGGTTAGTTCGTATCCCTGCTGGCTTTGCTTGACTCGTTTGGCTTGATGGTACTGTATGTATCATTGGGGTAGCGTTTGCTAAACAAGTTGTTTCAAGAATAAGTATGCATGATTTTGTAAAAGTATAACATAAACATATAATCTAAAATAGTTTTAGATGAACCGACGACCGTGACACGGTTCGAGACATTGCAACCTCTCCTGCTACGGAATTTTGAGGGTCCTCCTCAAAATTCTGCCCCAGTTTCCAATTGCGGGGG
>ML272713.1:807-31676 GCA_005239495.1 Nicotiana undulata | reverse complement strand
GGGAGAGGAATGAAATTTTTATTGAATTGTGAACGAACCCATAGGGCTTCCTACGTATCCCCTCTTAAACGGGAATCAGTTCAGGCGTAGTTCAATTTACATAATTGATAAAAGCATAAAGATTACACATAGTAGCGCTTGACTGCATCTGAATTGATTGGTCTTGGCTAGACTTCTCCGTCCATTTATGCAAGTATAAGTGCTCCTCCTGTCAGCACTCGATGAACCATGTATGGACCTTGCCAGTTGGGGGAGAACTTCCCTTTGGCTTCATCTTGATGCGGAAAGATCTTCTTTAGTACCGGCTGCCCTGGTGTGAATTGTCTTAGATTGACTTTCTTATTGAAGGCTCTGGTCATTCTATTATGATAGAGTTGACCATGACAAACTGCATTCATTCTTTTTTCGTCAATGAGGGCTAGTTGCTCATAACGACTCTTTACCCATTCTGCGTCACTGAGCTCAGCTTCTTGTATAATTCTTAAGGATGGAATTTCAACTTCCGCGGGAATGACGACTTCTGTACCATAAACCAGCATATAAGGCGTTGCCCCAGTTTATGTGCGGACTGTGGTGCGATATCCTAATAGAGCAAATGACAAATTTTCATGCCACTGTTTATGCTTTTCTATCATCTTCCTTAATATCTTTTTGATATTCTTATTGGCGGCTTCTACTGCTCTATTCATCTGAGGTCTATAGGTTGTAGAGTTCTTGTTCCTGATTTTGAAAGTTTCACACATGTCTTTCATCAAGTCATTGGAGGCGGCATGCTCGATTGGTCCAATAACATCCATGCCCCAGGCGGCAAACGACCAGGGTGAGCTTGTCCCATGGAGCTGTGTATCTGACAGCGGTGGCATTTTTGGACATACTGGATGCAGTCCGTTTCCATGGTCATCCAAAAGTAACCAACTCAGAGTATCTTCTTTGCCAAAACAAAACCGTTCATATGTGGACCGCAAGTCCAAACATGAATTTCCTTTAGTAGTTTTGATGCTTCTTTTGCGTCGACACACCTTAATAATCCCAAATAGGGAGTCCTCCTATACATGATTCCTCCCCTATGAAAGAAATTGTTGGATAGTATTCGAAGTGCGCGTTTCTGAGTGGGATTCGCAAGCTCTAGGTAATCTCCTTTTGACCTATACTCCTTGATGTCATGAAACCAAGGATTTCCGTCCGCTTCCTCTTCAACATGGGCACAGTAAGCCGACTGATTATGGATCTTTACTGGAATAGGATCAATGAAGTTCTTGTCCGGGTGCTGTTACTGAGGACAAAGTAGCCAATGCATCGGCGAACTCATTTTGAATTCTGGAAACATGCTGAAATTCTGTATTCGTGAACCTCTTCCTTAATTCCTGCATGTGGTGCAGATCAACAGTGTCTTGTAATTCTTGGTTGCCAACTCTCCTTGTACCTGTTGTACCAGCAAATCTGAGTCATCAATCACTAACAGCTCCTGGACGTTCATGTCAATGGCCATGTTGAGCTCTAAGATACATGCTTCATACTCTGCCATATTGTTGGTGCAGGGGAACTTGAGCTTGGCATATATTGGATAATGCTGGCCGGTTTATGATATTAAGACTGCTCCAATACCAACTCCTTTGAAGTTTGCTGCTCCGTCGAAGAACATCCTCCAACCGTCATAGGATTCTGCAATGTCTTCTCCTATGAATGATACCTCCTCATCGGGGAAATACGTTTTTAGGGGTTCGTATTCTCCGTCCACAGGGTTCTCAGCGAGGTGGTTTGCCAGTGCCTGTCCTTGACCGCTTTTTGATCCACATAGATAATGTCGAACTCACTCAGCAGGATTTGCCACTTAGCTAACTTGCACGTGGGCACGGGCTTCTGAAAGGTTTACTTTAATGGATCCATCCTTGATATGAGATATGTTGTGTAGGCACAGAAATAGTTCCTGAGCTTTTGAGCGACCCAAGTCAAAGCACAACAGGTGCGTTCCAGAAGAGAATACCGAGCCTCATACGGAGTGAACTTCTTGTTGAGATAGTAAATTGCCTGCTCTTTTCTCCCCGTTTCATTATGCTGCTCCAGAACGCAGCCGAAGGCTCCCTCTAACACTGCAAGGTAGAGTAGCAAAGGTCTACCTGACTCAGGCGGTACTAGGACTGGTGGTGTCGACAGGTACTCCTTGATTCTGTTGAAAGCCTTTTGGAAGTCATCGATCCATTTGATCGCAGCGCCCTTCTTCAACATTTTGAAGATCAGCTCACATATAACTGTAGATTGTGCTATGAACCGGCTGATGTAGTTAAGTGATAACTTGGATTTTTGCCTCGTTTTCCATTCCTCTTTACCTTAGTTTTGGATATAATTGTACATAAAATAGCCCCGTGAGCTTACACATTGTACTTGTTGCGGGATTGAACCAGAAATAAGGACATGCAGTCCAAAACATGCTCAAAAGAGGAGTGAATCCGGCAAAGGAATCAAGGACAAGAAAAGTTATCAGGCAATGAGTCTTCGCGGCCGCGGTCATGCTTTCGCAGTCCGCGAAGATCAACTTCATAGAACTAGCATTCAAGGAAAGGCCTCTTCTCGGCTACGGTCGCAGTTTCGCGGTCCGCGAAGATCAACTTCAGAGAACCAGTATTCAAGGCAAGGCCTCTTCACGGCTGCAGTCGCAGTTTCGCAGTCCGCGAAGATCAGGTTCAGAGAATCATTCCCAAATCAAAATCCACCGCGGCCGCGGTCCTATCTTCGCGGTCCGCGGTGGTTCAGATTCAGCAAGCCACAATTCAAAACCCAGTCAAGTTTCGCGGACCGCGGTAGACCCTCAGGGGCAATTTTGTCCGAAAATTTGGCCGAGTATAAATAGATTATTTTTTAATTTTTTAAGACATCTGGGAATTTTCAGAGCCGAAACTCGTTCTTGTACTTAGAGTTTTTGCATTTTTAGCTTTGTTCTTGCTATTTTAACATTGGAATTTCAATTTTCATTGTTAATTATAGATTAATGGGTTCTTCTTCTTCTCTATCATTGGTTTCTACTTTGATTATGAGTAGCTAGACCCATTAGCTAGGGTTGTGGATCAACCCTAGTGTGGGTATGTATTGGGTTTGTTAAATTAAGGTTGGGAAATTAGTGGGTGTTGGTTATTTAGGCTAATTTGGTGTTGTTATTGCTATAATTGGTGGTTGCAAACACTAATTAGCCCTTTCATGACTTGGGTCTTTCTTGAGAAAGAGGACTTGAGCCTAGAAAATTAGACTAATAGGAAATTAGGGCATTATCAAGAGATTGGTAGTCCCAATCAATTGGGTTAAACCTAGAAATGGTAAAACCCTACTTGAGCCCTAATTAACGGGTTAAACCTCGAGAGAGTAATACCCTACCTAAGCCTTACTTGCTTGCTTAATTGACACCCAATTGGTCTCGAGAGAGTCAATTTGGGTAATGCCACTCAAACTACCGAGAGGTATAGAGTGGGCACCTGAGTGCATTGGCTATAGCTGTATCCCTAGTGAATTCCCCGACCTTAGACTTGAAACCCGTCGCATATCCACCTAGGTTAAGGTCACGACCCTAGTGCTTTTATCAATATAAGAAAACACCAACAAAAACATCGCAATTATTAGTTAGTACAAAATCCTTAGAACTAATCTTAGTATAATTCAAGCCAATATGTGTAGAAGTGTAATTAAGAACACTCTTCCCTTTTAGCTCACTTAGACACTCACTCCCATATAAAGACTCTCTGTGGATTCGATCCCGAACTTCTCGGGTAAAAGCTACACGACCCGTGCCTGCCTACTTATATAGTAGTGTTGGTGGGATGTGGAACACTTTTTAGCGCCGTTGCTGGGGATTCTAACGGTATGACTATCTTTGTGACTAGAAGCGTAGTGTGTTTTTCCTTCCTTCTATTTTTCTTTTAACTTCCTTGTTTTATTTACTTAGGTACAATGGCTGATCCACTAGGAAATGTGATTCCAGGGGAGGAGGTATATGATAATCAGGAAAAGGAAATCAATCAACTTCCTCCACAAATAAGGGGCCGACATGCCAACAACCAAGATGATATTCCAGACCCTTCCCCACCTTTGCCTCCTAGAGCTGCCCCTCGGGTCCTACCAAACGAGGGGTACGCAAGTGCCATTGTCCCGCCGAGGATTCGGGCGGGGAACTTTCAAATCAAAAATGTTATGCTTACTCTCCTTGAACAGCGAGGGTATTTCACCGGGGCCGCGCACCAAAATGCCTACAAGCATATCAAGGGCTTCGTGGATACTTGTTGGGTCTCGGAGGATGCACTTAGACTCAGTTTGTTCCCTTTCTCTCTTCAGGGAAAGGCACTAGATTGGTTGGAGCGTCTTCCCAATCACTCAATCTCAACTTGAGACGAGCTCGCGGAGAAATTTATTGCAAAGTTCTTCTCCCCAAGTCATATGGCGTCACTCCGTGATGAGATTTTGGCATTCAAACAAGAACCAAAAGAGCCATTGCACGAGATATGGGAACAATATAGAACCATGGTGAAGGAGTGTCCGAATAATGATATGACCGAGGCTATGATACAACAAACCTTCTACCGGGGAATCAACACCGTAAATCAATGTGTGGTCAACCAATTGGCCGGAGGTAATTTCATAAAGTTGACCTACCCGGAGGCATGTGAAGTTTTTGATGAAATGGCCGACACATCTTCGACTTGGAAAAGTAGAGCAAATGTGCCTCAAAGGGAGACCGGTGTGAATAGTCTCCACAAGGAACTCCAAGAGCAAGGGCAAGCAATCGCCGAGCTCACAACAACCATGACCCAACTTTCTAAAGACCAACTCCAACAATTGCAAGGGCCGAAGCAAGTGAATGCTATGGAAGGAGTGAATATTCAAGGAAACCAAAGGAGACCCCGGGGGAATGCTAGGCAAAACCGTGGAGATCAAGGTGATCAAGGTCCGAGTGGTCACGACCAAGATGAGGGTTATGATGACCAAGATGAAGATGTTATGTATGCAAACAACTACCAAGAGCATGTTAATAGTCAAAGCAACAACCAAGGTTGGAGAAATCAGGGTAATAATCAAAGCTGGGGGAATCAAAGGCCACGAAACTGGAACAACAACAATGCTAGGAATTGGGGCAATACTATTGATCGTCAATGAAACAACAATAATGACCGGAAGTGGTGGAACAACAACGAGGAGAATTGGAGTAGAAGAAATAACAACAACAACTGAGGAAGCGAAGGTAGTCGGGGGTCGGGTTTTCAAAGGCCCCCGATGTACCAACAACCAAGCAACCCTCCTCCATATCAATCTCAAGGTCAAAGTTCTTCAAGCGCGGACATGGGTCGAATAGAAAATATGTTCAAACAGATGATGGAGAAGAATGCAGACTCAGACGCCCAGTTGGCCTCCCACAATACCTCTATTCGAAATCTCGAAGTACAAATGGGCCAAATCTCACATGCCTTAAACACACGCCCGAAGGGTGCACTACCGAGTGATACGGTGGTGAACCCCAAGGGTGGGAATAATAACAATACCGGTCATGCCATGGCGGTGACTACAAGGAGTGGAAAAGGTGGTGAAGCAAGTACTTCGGGGAAAGAGAAGATTATTGTTGATGATGAAGACATGCCTCAAGAAGAGTCACCCGTTGATGTGGAACAAGTGACGGATGAGCCAAGAGAAGGTGAAGTAAGAATTGACATTCATGACAATGGGGAGGACTTGGAAAAGAATGTGAACCCGTCTAGGGAACACATTATTGACATGCCGAGGCCGGTGGCCCCACAAGCCAAGGCACCATTGCCTAGGCCACCTCCTCGCTACCCTCAAATATTGGCCAAACAAAAGCAAGAGACTCAGTTCAAAAAGTTCATCGATATGATGAAGAGTCTCACCATCAATGTATCACTGGTAGAAGCTTTGGAACAAATACCTGGATACCTAAGTTCATGAAGGACTTAGTGACTAAAAAGCGGTCCATGAAGTGTGAGACCATCAAGATGACTCACCAAGTGAGTGCTATTGTTCACTCCATGGCACCAAAACTTGATGATCCGGGTTCCTTTACTATTCCTTGCACGATTGGGAGTGCAAACTTTGCAAAAGCCCTATGTGATCTTGGGGCAAGTATCAATTTGATGCCATATTCTATGTTTAAGAATTTGGGCATCAGACAACTTAGGGCGACCTATATGCGTTTGCAAATGGTGGATAGGTCAATGAAGAGGCCCCTAGGTATTATTGATGATGTGCTAGTGAGAGTGGACAAGTTTATATTGCCAGCGGATTTTGTCATCCTTGACTGTGAAGTTGATTTTGAGGTCCCCATTATCTTGGGGAGGCCTTTCCTTGCCACCAGAAGGCCTTGGTTGATGTTGAATCTGGAGAACTCACATTCAGAGTGAGTAATGAGAAAGTGGTCTTTCATGTATGCAAATCTATGAAACAGCCCAACAGTACTGAAGTTTGCTCTTTTATGGACCTCGTGTCTGAGGTTATTATTGATGATGCCAGTGCTATGATCCATATGGACGACCCTGTGGAGTTGGCCCTATTGAATCATGAAGACTCCGTGGTGGATGGTATTATTGAAAGCACGCACGCCCTTCAAGGCATGGGGACTTATTCCTATGCTCCAAGAAAATTGTCATTAGACTTGGAGAACCGGAAGACTCCACCAACAAAGCCATCTATTGAAGAACCTCCGAATCTGGAGTTGAAGCCACTTCCTTCCCATCTCAGGTATGAATATCTTGGTCCCTCATGTACTTTACCCGTTATTCTTTCCTCTTGCTTAACCCAAGTGCAGGTAGATTCAACTTTCAAGGTGCTAAGGAGGATGAAGAAAGCAATCGGGTGGACTTTGGCAGATATTCGGGGTATTAGCCTCGCCTTTTGCATGCACAAAATCATATTGGAGGATGGGGCCAAACCCTCCGTGGAACATCAAAGAAGACTCAATGAAGCCATGCAAGAGGTAGTGAAGAAAGAGATTATAAAATGGCTCGATGCGGGAGTTGTCTATCCAATTTCGGATAGCGCTTGGATCTCTCCGGTCCAATGCGTTTCGAAAAAGGGTGGTATGACGGTAATCAAAAATGACAAAGATGAGCTCATTCCCACAAGAACGATTACCGGATGGCGGGTGTGTATGGACTACCGCAAGCTCAACAAGGTGACCCGCAAAGACCATTTTCCTCTACCATTCCTAGATCAAATGTTGGATAGGCTCGCGTGCCGGGCCTTCTATTGTTTGCTTGACGGGTATTCTGGATATAATCAAATTTTGATCGCTCCGGAGGATCAAGAGAAGACTAATTTCACTTTCCCATATGGCACTTTTGACTTTGCTCGTATGCCATTCGGGCTTTGGAACGCCCCAACCACTTACCAAAGATGTATGATGGAAATATTCACTGATATGGTGGAGGACTTTCTTGAAGTGTTTATGGACGACTTTAGTGTCGTCGGGGATTCTTTCGACGAATGCTTGGGTAATCTTGATAGGGTCCTTTCTCGGTGTGAAGAAACGAATTTGGTCTTGAATTGGGAAAAATGCCACTTTATGGTGGAAGAGGGAATCGTGTTGGGCCATAAGATTTCAAGAAATGGCATTGAGGTCGACAAAGCAAAGATAGAGGTTATTTCAAAGTTTCCACCACCTACTTCAGTGAGAGGAGTCCGGAGTTTCCTTGGCCATGCGGGTTTTTACCGTCGCTTTATCAAAGACTTCTCTAAGGTGGTGAATCCATTTTGCAAGTTGCTTGAGAAGGATGCTAAATTCAATTTTGATGAGCATTGTATGCATGCTTTTGACCTCTTAAAACACAAGCTCACTACTACTCCCATCATCACGGTGCCAGATTGGAATGCACCATTTGAACTCATGTGTGATTCAAGCGATGTTGTTGTGGGGGCTGTTCTGGGACAAAGGGTGAATAATATTTTTCATCCAATTTACTATGCCAGCAAGACAATGAATTCTGCTCAAATGAACTACACAGTCACAGAAAATGAGCTTCTGGCTATAGTCTTCGCCATGGAGAAGTTTCGGCCTTACTTGATGGGTGCCAAGGTCGTAGTCCATACCGACCATGCGGCACTCCGATACCTTATGACAAAGAAAGATTCCAAGGCAAGGCTTATGCGATGGGTGTTGTTACTACAAGAGTTTGATTTGGAGACTGTGAACCGAAAGGGGAGTGAGAATCAAGTAGCCGATCATTTGTCCCGGTTGGAGGAGCAAGGACGTCCTTGTGACGGACTTGAGATCAATGACAGTTTCCCGGATGAACAACTACTCTCAGTGTCAATGCAAGAGATGCCTTGGTTCATGGATTTTGCTAATTACCTTGTCACCGGAGTTGTCCCTTGTGAGCTCTCTTCTAACCAAAGGAAGAAGCTTATAAGGGACAACTTGGATTTCTATTGGGACGAGCCTTATCTGTTCAAGATTTGCACCAACGGGGTGATCCGGAGATGTGTTTCAGAAGAAGAGCAACTAGCTATCCTTGAATCTTGCCACTCCTCACCGTATGGTGGTCATCACGGAGGGGTGAGAACTGCTTCTAAAGTGTTGAGTTGTGGGTTCTTTTGGACCACTTTGTATAAGGATGCTAGCGATTTGGTTAAGAGATGTGATTAATGCCAAAGAGCAGGGGGAATATCCAAGAAGGACGAGATGCCTTTGAAGTCGATACTGGTGGTGGACATCTTTGACGTCTGGGGCATCGACTTCATGGGGCCTTTCGTAAGTTCATGTGGGAACACGTACATCTTGGTTGCGGTTGATTATGTGTCCAAGTGGGTGGAGGCCGTGGCCTTGCCAAATAATGAAGCGCGGAGTGTGATAGCCTTTCTCAAGAAGAATATCTTTACTAGGTTTGGCACTTCGCGGGCCATCATCAGTGACGGGGGGTCACATTTTTGCAACAAAGCCTTCGACTCTTTACTTTCCAAGTATGGGGTCAATCATAAAGTCACTACCCCGTACCACCCTCAAGCTAGAGGCCAAGTTGAAGTTTCCAACAGGGAGATAAAGAGCATTCTGTCCAAAACGGTCAATGCCAATAGGACCGACTGGGCCAAGAAATTAGATGATGCTCTTTGGGCTTACTGAACTGCTTACAAGACACCTATTGGGATGTCCCCGTATTGTTTGGTCTTCGGAAAATCTTGCCACCTTCCCGTCGAATTGGAGAACAAGGCTATGTGGGCCTTGAAGAAATTGAACTTGGAATGGGATATTGCTGCAAACCTCAGAGTGGAGCACTTAAATGAGCTGGATGAGTTTAGATTCCATGCGTACTCAAGCTCGTCCCTATATAAGGACAAGATGAAGTAACTACATGACAAATATGCTCGGAGTAAAGAGTTCAAGGTCGGTGACCTGTTATTGTTGTTCAACTCTCGGTTGAGGTTATTCCCGGGAAAACTCAAGTTCAAGTGGAGCGGTCCGTTCGAAGTAGTATGTGTTATTCCATTTGGGGCTCTCGACCTTAAAAACAAGAGTGGTGAAGTCTTCATAGTAAACGGTCATCGGGTAAAGCATTATCTTGGAAAAGTCGATGATAGCCACGTGGTGGCCCTCCTTCATTTGAAGTGATCTTGGTAACATGCGTCGTGCCACGACGTTAAATCAGGCGCTTCTTGGGAGGCAACCCAAGTGTCTTTGTTTTTGTTTTCTTTGTTTTTCTTGTTAGAATAGGTTTCACTGTTACACTAACTGGTTTTTGGATGTGTAGGATGATTTTGACACAGAAATTTGGCTAAAGTATGGAAAAGGAACATCTCTGAGTTTTGCTTCGCGGCCGCGGTTAATTTTTCACGGTCCACGAAGCCCAATTGATGCAAAATTTTGACTAAGTGTAAAAAATGGACCTCTCTGAAGTTTGCTTCGCAGCCGCGGTTGATTGTTCGCGGTCCGCGAAGCCCAAGTGTTGCAAAGATTTAACTAAGTGCCAAAAAGCACCTCTCTGAACTTTGCTTCGCGACCGCGGTCCCTTTTTTGTGGTCCGCATAGCCTTTTTGCCACAACCTAGATCATTTAAGTGACCGCGGACCGCGGTCGAACTTTCGCGGTCCGCGGTGGGTAAGCCGGGTGGACCTCATCTGTCTTTTATAAATAGGCATCTAGGGCTTCATTTCATACTTTACGCACTTGAACTATCCAGATCATCTTTTCACTGTGCCTTCACCCTACCTCATCTGAACTTCATTGCATTCATACAAAACATCATCCAACCATCTAGTGAGTGTATTTGTAATTAGTTAACTTCTTTATTTTCTTATTTTCTTCATTAATTGTTAGATTCTTCTCTTCTTTTAATAGTTTTTCATTTTTTTAGGCTTTAAATTGGTTAGGGTTAGTCCACAAATGTTCATTTTAGACCCTTGGTATTCAATTACACTGATTAAACATGTAGGGATCAACATTTGAACATAAAACTTTAAAATCTGGAAAACCCTAGGTCCAGGTCCTTTTCGCGGTTCGCGGTTCCTTTTTCGCGGACCGCAGTGCCATTGTTATGCAATCTTGAGTCCAACTTTCGCGGATCGCGGTCGACTTTTTGCGGTCCGCGAAGTGATGGTTCAGAGAGATGTTTTCTTCAGGGGTTGCCCACCGCAGTCCGCGGTCGACTTTTCGCGGCCCGCGGTGGACCTTCAGCTGTGCATCTATTCTTCAAAAGTTCACTGAAACTGTCTGTGCATCTATTTTTGGAGACTAACCATGTTCACCCATATTTATTTGTAGACAATGGTTCAGTCACGTGGAGGAGGTCGTAAACCAAGGGGTGGGGAAGAGTCCTCCCGAGGGAAAGGAAAGAGAATGAGAAAGTTAACTCCCCAAGTCCGGGAGGCCATGAAACAGACAAGGAAAATTATCCGGAAAGCTGACAAAGCTGCTTCTAATTCTAAGAGTGATTACGTCTCCTCGACGCCATCTTCAAAGTCCATACCGGAGTATGTAGAAGCCGACTCTCCTACGCTCCGGTGGCCCAATGACTCTTTGGACTCTCCCCCGACCCAAGAACCAGCACAGAAAGCTACTTCAGCTGAGCCAGCCACCAGTGGCCATACAAACTCCACCTCCCCTACAACTTCTTTATCTGATGAAATCTCAACAGATGACAATGGGGGTGAGCCAGTGGTTGAGGGGGTCGAGCAGACTCGGGATCCGGATGCGTGGCAAGACCGGTTTGTCAGTGAACTGGCCTTTCACATGTTTAGAGAATTGTGGACTGCACGTTCGCTCATTCCGGAACGTCCATTCTCACTCAAGGAGTTAGCGGCCTAGAACCCCGAGGTGAAGAAGCAATTCAAGGATAGAAAAGGGTGGCTTTATTTCAATGAGTACCTCCCGGATGCAAATGAGCACATTGTAAAGGAATTCTATACAAACCTGCTTTTCCTTGAAAAGAACTCCAAAGCATCTCAAGTCCGAAATCTCACAGTGCCCTTCGATGGAAAGTCAATAAATGAATACTTGGAGATGGATGATGTTGATGATCACTTATACCGGGAGAGGTTGGCTGAAAAAGATGCTGCTAGGAATTGGTTGGCCCTGCACTTGGCTAGGCCCGGGGAGACTCCAGAGTGGCTGACTGCTGGGAAGACTATATAGAAGAGAACCCTAAATTTTGAAGCTAAAGGGTGGGAAACGTTTTTATGCAGCAGGTTGGACCCGACTCATCATGATCAGACCCTCCTCCTCAGTCGGACTATGTTGGTTGCCTCCATCATGGATAGATACCCCATCAATGTGGGGAATGTGATGTCTGAGGTTATTAACCGGGTTGTCAACGCAGGTGATACTTCTTACCCCTTTCCTCATTATCTGACATTGTATTGTGAAGACCAGGGGGTAACAAAGAAGCGCTTTGACACTAAAGTCACCATCAAGCCCTTTTCTTGGTATGATCTGAAGGATGATGATAACCCGAAGAAGAAGTCAAAGGGTAAGTCGATTGCTTCCACTGGCCAGTCTGATGAGCCAGCGGTGGTTGTGGCATCTTCTTTTCCCTAGCCATCCATTCCTGAGGAGGTTCCAGGCCTTTCTTCCTCTGCCGGCATAGACATCCCCTCCACCAGAGCCTATCCCATGACTGCCTACAAGCTGAACCAGACACTGACAAACCTCAACACTTGGATGCATTCAGCAACAACAAAGCTAACTGCAATTTCTACAGTTGTAGCAGCCCCAACTACTCCTCCCCCGGCGCAGGTCCCACAGTCCATGAGGAAGCCCTAAAGGAGATTCTGGCCAACCAACAGAAGATCTTGGAAGCAGTTGGTGCCCATGAGAAAGCACTAACACAGTTGGCCAAAGAGACAAAGAAGCTGAGAAAGACTCGGGAATCGAAGGAGGAGGTAGCAAAGTTGAGAAAGGAGGTGGATACTCTCAAGGGGGATCAGATACCCTTGGAGATGTTGCTAGCAGATCCCGCTGAGCAGCCACAACAGTCACAACTGCCTTCACAGCAGCAACAGCAGTCAGTGCCGGAGGAGGATCCGATTAGGCCTCTGAAGAAGAGGAAGCTGATGCCCCGTCCTCAGGGCATCAAGCTTGTATTGGCAGAGCCTTCCACTCAGAGCCAGGAGGCCCAGACCACAGGAGCTCACTCTCAGGTAGCAGCTGACCCAGTCCCTCCACAGGCCCAGCCTTAGGCAGCAGTAGCAGACCCGGCACCTCCATTGTCTCAACCACCATCAGACCCTACCTCTTCACAGATTCAGCAGCAGCAACATGGACCACAGCAGGCCGAGGGCCAATAGGGAGTTTTCTCTACTCTCTCTCTCCCATTAATTTTGATGTCTATATTTGATATGTAGCATTGAGGACAATGCTATATCTTAGTTGGGGGAGTGGCCCTGTTAGGCATTTGATATCATGGGTTGTATAATTATGACAATATTTTTCTTTCTTTTCTTTACTTTATTTCCATTTTGGTACTGTAGACTTTTCTATTTTTGGTATGTATAAGTTAATTATCCATTGTAAATATTCATCCCCTATGTATATTCGTCTAAATTCCCCTCATGTACATATTCATTCTATCCCACGCACTTTACTTTACGCACTTTTTATTTTATAGCTTCTTATTTTTCTTTTATAGCTTCTTGTTTAGTTTTCGCACGGGCAATAAACCTTTGGTTTTATTAACGCCACGGTTCTTTCCAAAGGTGGATTTGTGTGAACCAGGTGGCTCTTCCCAAGTATAGATGGTGTGACAACCTTCTTAAGGGTTGAGTCTGTTTTGTTTCCCTTCTTTTTGTTTTTGTTTTTGGTTTTTCTTCCTTTTTCTCCCTTTTCTAGTTAATGAATAACGGTGCCTCAAGAAAAGCTTCACTTGGGCCCAACACAGTTGCCTTTGATCCCATGGTCAAAGACAAACCGTTGTGTTTAGGAGGGTGATGGTGGCGATCTTGAGACTCTTGTGTTGATCGGTATTCATCGGGTGGTTCTTCGGGACCATTATTGTTACTCAAAACACGACCATGGTCATTGTGGGACGTCGACTCGATTTCTATGGCAATCCTCTAGCATTGAGTGGTGATGAATTCGAATTGCAAGTCTAAGTTCCGTGCCACAAGTCTAGAACTTGCCCTGAGTGTTGTCTAGGCGAAATTCTAGGTGTAACTTGACTTGAGAAGTGACTATAGGCTTTCCTTAACTTGAACAAAATTGAACACTTCCATGGCCTTCCAAAAGACATGTTCCCTAGTCAACCCATTTGAGCCTTAAACCCTTCTTTCAATAACCAAGCTACAAGCCTTCAACCATTCTTTTACCCTCTCTTGGCACCCGATCTTTCCTTGGCGCTAGGCAAAAAACATAAGTTTGTGGGAGAGACGAGGGATGCAATGAAGTGAAAAAGAAGGCACAAAAGAAAGAAAAGAGAAAAAGCAAGGAAAAAAAAGAGAAAAAGAAAAGCTTGAAGAACAAAAAGAAATAAAAAAGAAATTGAGGAAGAAGAAGTGTTACAAAAAAAGGTTTGGAATGTATGAAAGAAAAGTAAAGTGCCTAAAATGAACAAAAAGGTTTGACAGTGTGTCTCTCCAACCCTGAAAAGGATAAAATGATGCAGAAAGGCAAGGAAATGTGAGTAGTTAAAAAAATAAAGTGCCTAAGGAAAGATAGAACTCACTTTGACCAAATACTTCCTACCCTTGACCAAAAACCTTCATGATGATTCCAAAAAAATCCTGTATGATCTCAAGTCGAGTGAAGCCTATATTAGTGGTGATTTACACAAAGGGCAAGCCTATGGTACTTTAAGCCGGTCTTGGCACTTTTTCTTTGATGAGAGATGAGCGATGCCCTATATTCCTTGTTCTGAGTGTTATTATTCTCAAAGTGAGGTGTTTTGGGAGTGTCGCGGAATAAGAGTCTGGGATCCACACTGACCAAGGTGGTAGTTAGAGTCGCACTGATGATTTGGAACAACTCTTGAAGCTCTTGTATCACACTTGAAACTATGGCTTTAAAAGATTCAAACAATGTCAATGATGCATGTGTATTAAGGGCTATGGTTAGTCCCAGTTGATGCTAGTTGAGGTCACCATTAGGAATACCAGATTTTTGAGGAGTCTATCTCATGGGCGGGGCTTATTTTGTTTGCTTGAGGACAAGCAAGAGCTTAAGTTTGGGGGAGTTGATAACTTGGATTTTTGCCTCGTTTTCCATTCCTCTTTACCTTAGTGTTGGATATAATTGTACACAAAATAGCCCCATGAGATTACACATAGTACTTGTTGCAGGATTGAACCAGAAATGAGGACATGCAGTCCAAAACATGCTCAAAACAGGAGTGAATCCGGCACAAGAATCAAGGACAAGAAAAGCTATCAGGCAATGAGTCTTCGCGGCCGCGTTCATGCTTTCGCGGTCCGCGAAGATCAACTTCAGAGAACCAGCATTCAAGGCAAGGCCTCTTCGCGGCCGCGGTCGCAGTTTCGCGATCCGCGAAGATCAACTTCAGAGAACCAGTATTCAAGGCAAGGCCTCTTCGCGGTCGCAGTTTTGCGGTCCACGAAGATCAGGTTCAGAGAACCATTCCCAAATCAAAATCCACCGCGGCCACGGCCCTATCTTCGCGGTCCGCGGTGGTTCAGATTCAGCAAGACACAATTCAAAACCCAGTCAAGTTTTGTGGACCGCGGTCGTGTTTTTGCGATCCGCGATAGATAAATTTTCAGAGCTGAAACTCGTTCTTGTACTTAGGGTTTTTGCATTTTTAGCTATGTTCTTGCTATTTTAACATTGGAATTTGAATTTGCATTGTTCATTATAGATTAATGGGTTGTTCTTCTTCTCTATCATTGATTTCTACTTTGATTATGAGTAGCTAAACTCATTAGCTAGGGTTGTGGCTCAACCCTAGTGTGGGTATGTAATGGGTTTGTTAAATTAAGGTTGGGAAATTAGTGGGTGTTGGTTATTTAGGCTAAATTTTGTGTTGTTATTGCTATAATTGGTGGTTGCAAACACTAATTAGCCCTTTCATGACTTGGGTCTTTCTTGATAAAGAGGACTTGAGCCTAGAAAATTAGCCTAATAGGAAATTAGGGCATTATCAAGAGATTGGTAGTCCCAATCAATTGGGTTAAACCCAGAAATGGTAAAACCTACTTGAGCCCTAATTAACGGGTTAAACCTCGAGAGAGTAATACCCTACCTAAGCCTTACTTGCTTGATTAATTGACACCCAATTGGTTTCGAGAGAGTTAATTTGGGTAATGCCACTCAAACTACCGAGAGGTATAGAGTGGGCACCTGAGTGCATTGGCTATAGCTGTATCCCTAGTGAATTCACTGACCTTAGACTTGAAACCCGTCGCATATCCACCTAGGCAAAGGTCACGACCCTAGTGCCTTTATCAATATAAGAAAACACCAGCAAAAACATCGCAATTATTAGTTAGTACAAAATCCTTAGAACTAATCATAGTATAATTCAACCCAATATGTTTAGAAATGTAATTAGGAACACTCTTCCCTTTTAGCTCACTTAGACACTCACTCCCATATAAAGACTCTCTGTGGATTCGATCCCGACCTTCTCGGGTAAAAGCTACATGACCCGTGCCTGCCTACTTATATAGTAGTGTTGGTGGGACGTGGAACATTAAGCCGTCCCAAGAAACTCATCACATCTTTCTTGTTCCTTGGCGGTGGTAATTCTTGAATGACTTTGACCTTTGACAGATCCATCTCTATCCCTCGTCAGCTGACAATGAACCCGAGCATCTTGCTGGCAGGAACCCCGAATGCACACTTCGGGGGATTCAGCTTCAGATTGTATTTCCGCAACCTATTGAAGAACCTCCTCAAATCTTCTATGTGGTCAGTGTATTTCTTAGACTTGATAATAACATCATCCACGTATACCTCGATCTCCCATTGAATCATGTCGTGGAAGATGGTGGTCATAGCCCTCATATAGGTGGCCCCTGAGTTCTTCAGAACGAATGGCATCATCTTGTAACAGTACACCCCCCACGGCGTAATGAAAGTCATTTTGTCAGCATCTTCCTCATCCATCCAGATTTGATGATAACCAACGAAGCAATCCACGAACGATTGTAGCTCATGCTTGGCGCAATTGTCAATCAGGATGTGTATATTTGGTAAGGGGAAGTCATCTTTTGGACTGACCCAATTGAGATCCCGGTAGTCGACACAAAATCTGACCTTCCCGTCCTTCTTCGGCACATGTACGATGTTGTCTAACCACGTCAGGTACCCAACTACCCTGAGAACCTTGGCGTTGATCTGTTTGGTAACTTCTTCCTTGATTTTCAAACTCATATCGGGTTTGAACTTTCTGAGCTTTTGTTTTACCGGCGGACACATTGGATTGGCTGGAAATTTGTGAGCCACAATAGACGTACTTAGACCAGTCATGTCATCATACGACCATGAAAATATATCCTCATATTCTTTTAGGAACTCTGTGTATTCGTTTTTTCCTAACGGTGACAAATGAATGCTGATGCGGGTCTCCTTGACGCTTTCTGAATCTCCCAGGTTGATAACTTCAGTCTCGTCCAGGTTGGACTTAGGTCTGTTCTCAAAGTTTTCAACTTCCTTGACAATATCGTTGGGTATATCATCTTTCTCTGAATCAATGTCTATTTGTTGCGTTGCCTCGTTGCATGTCACAGTCATTGGTTCATCATGACAAGTAATAGTAATGTTGTATAGATAAAGTAATGAGAGAAAACAATAGCAATAAATATTTGATTCATAAGAAAAAATTGAAAATGCTTTGATAAATTGAATAATTATTTTGAACATTTGAAGATCTTGTTGCAGGAATTAAAATGCGAAAAAGAAAGTCATTTTGTGAGAAAAACAATGGATAGTGCTTGTTTTAGCCTTGCTACCCCGAGGCTCGTCAGGATTTGGTTGTCCTGACAGTCCAATTCTTGAGGTATGTCCCTCTGCTCACGGCCTGTATGGAAGGGCCTTCCTCCCCCTCCTCCTCGAGAATAACGCAGCAGTCCATATCACTGTCCTCCAGAAACAAGTTCCTTATTGCTGCAAGTGCTTCTTCTTCGTATGATCCATAAATAATGTTGGCCTGTTGGAAGGTCTGCTCTAGATGTGATATTGGATGCTCCAAAGGGTAGTAAGGACCGTGCCAAGGTGGCGACCAGTCGTTATACTCTTGCCAAGAATAGTCGTACCCCAGACCAAAAGTGGTGCCTTGGCTTTTGATCTTGATAGGTTTGTAGATTCCTTGGAGGTTCTTGCTGAGCCCTTTACCAGGCTCGTACCCACAATAATTTAGTATACTCTCGATTTTGCTATCCCACCATTTGTCCTTGTCGATAGCATTGACCCGTTCAATGTGGTGGTAAGTTTCTCCACCCAGCTTTCTTCTTCCTTCGATCACCGGAATAGTCTGGCGACTGTATATAGGGTTGCTACCGTCATCGTGAATGATCACTTCCTGGTGATTCCACTCGAAGTTCACTGCCTGATGTAATGTTGACGTTACGGCCCCAGCAGCATGGACCCAGGGTAGCTCTAATAATAGGTTGTAGGACGCTAGCACATCTATCACTTGGAAGTCAACCTCGAACCAAGTTGGTCCCGTTTGCAGGCATAGGATTATCTCACCAATGGTGGACCTTTGAGATCCATCGAAAGCTTTCACATTGATTGCCCCATCCTTTATCTCATGCAGCCCTTTACCCAATTTCTTGAGTGTTATCAACAGACAGATGTTAAGACTGGATCCTCCATCGATCAGGATTCTGGTGATGAAATAATCTTCGCATTGCACAGTGATGTGCAGTGCTTTGTTATGGCCCATCCCTTCAGAAGGCAGCTCGTTTTCATGGAAAGTGATCTTGTGGCTTTCCAACGCTTGGCCCACCATATTGTCCATTTCTCCACTAGTGATGTTGTTCGGTACATATTCTCGGTTCAACACCTTCAACAAAGCACTCCTGTGCATCTCGGAATTCTGTAGCAAAGAGAGGATGGATATTTGTGCTGGCGTCTTGTTCAGCTGGTCGATGACCGAATACTCCTTAGCCTGCAAGTTCCTCCAAAGGTCATCTGGTCCTGTCTCAATAAAGGGAGGCCGTTTGGAAGCCTGCTTGCATGATTCGGCCAGATGTTCAGGGGTATAGACTCTGCCAGTTCTTGTCATACCCTACGCTGCGACAGCTTCTTCAGTCTTGATCTTGCCTTTCCTTCTTGCCTCGGCTGTGTAATCCCAAGGGATAGAATTTTTATGGAAGGGAGGCGTGGTCGACATCGTCACTGGAATTGGTGCGGCTATCCTTACTTCAAATGGAACATGTGCCTTGGGTGGCAAGACTGCAACCTCAAATGGTGCAGGTGCATTTGCCGGAGACACGAACTCAACTTCAATCGGCAATGGTGTTTTTGCGAGTGGCGCTGCTTCAAACTCAAAAAGGTATGGACATATTTACCTCAGCATCCTCAGACGGTTGAATCTGGACTATGATCGGGTTGAGAGTAAATGCTAGTTTCTTTGGATCATCGCCTTCTGCGATCAACCCGATTGATCCCTCGGGTCCCAATCATCTTCTATTTCGATCATGTGTATACCTCCACCTTTATGGTCTGGCAAAGGATTGTTGCGGACGTTCGGAGCGGGATCTTTTGCCACAATGATCTTGTTATCAATCAGGGACTGTATCTTGTCTTTCAAAGAGCGGCATTCATCGATGGTGTGCCTCTTCATGCCGGAATGGTATGCACAGGATTTGTTTGGGTTAACCCATTGAGAAGGATTCTCAGGGGTGACAGTAGGGATATGTGTGACATAACCAGCAGCTTTGAGCTTCTCATACAGCTGGTCGATGGGTTCAGCGATGGAGGTGTACTATTTTGGAGGTCTTCAATCAAAATTAGGACGAGGTCTAGGGAAGTTTTGACGGGTAGGGGGTGATTGGTAATGAGATGGCAGAGAATTGTAAGTGTGGTAGACAGGAGCGGGTTCTGAGTATCTGGGTGAAGTAGGTTGATATGTAGGTGGTGGAGATTGGTATGCGGGTGGTGGAGCTCGGTAAGTGGGTGGTGGAGCTTGGTATGAAGGTGAAGGTGCTTGGTAGTTTGGGGTTGGCTGATATGTGAGTGGAGGTGTTTGATAAGTTTGGTATTGGAGTGGGGATTTGGCTCTTTGTGCAACCATTACAGCTCCCACGTCTCTTTTCTTGGACACACCACCGGACTGTAAAGCCTTGTTTGTAGCTTGCAAGGCTTCAAAATTCGTGACCATACCGCTCTTAATACCTTCTTCAATCCGCTCGCCTAATTTGATAATGTCGGAGAACTTGTGGTTCTCAATCATCATCAACCATTCATAGTACTGTAGGTCCTGGGCCCGGACAAAGAACTTGTTCATCTGCTCCTCTTCTAAGGCGGGTCTGACCTTAGCAGCTTTGGACCTCCACCGAGTAGCATACTCGCGAAATGTCTCCGTGGGTTTCTTCTTCAAATTCTGGATATAGAACACATCTGGTGCGTTCTCTGTGTTGAATCTAAATTTGTCCATAAAGTTAGATGCCATGCTTACCCAGTTTGACCACTTCTTGGGATCTTGGCTGATGTACCAAGACTATGCATCTCCTTTCAAACCCCTTATGAACAGCTTCATACAGATCCTTTCATCCTTTCCTACGCCAACCAGCTTGTCACAATAGGTCCTTAGATGGACCCTCGGATCACCAGTACCATCAAACATCTCGAACTTTGGAGGTTTGTACCCCTCGGGCAGTTCGACATTAGGTTGTATGCAAAGGTCTTCATAATTCAGCCCTTCGACTCCCTTGATTCCCTCGACACCTTGAACCCGGTTGGTCAGCTTCCTAAGTTCCTCGACCAAGTTCTTGATAAGAAGGTCCTTTTTATCAGACTTGGACGTGTGTGGTATAGGTGGAGTGGAGTGTGGCACGGTTTCCACATAGATGGGATTGTCATAGGCGTGGAAATGGTCCTTTGTGGGGTTCTGAGGTTCTGGGATAAGTAGTGGAGTGTTGTTTGAGGTGTGGCAAGTATTGCATTGTATCGGGAGAGTTTGGTTCTTTGGCAGAGTGGCGTGATGGTGAGGTGTGGGATGATTCTGTTGTCTCGGGATATTTTGTGGAGGGGTAGGGTTTTGAGAGTGGGAAGTTGACGTCTGGGACGTTGAGGGAAAATGACAGGTTGGCCAGATTTCGAACCTGATCAAGTTCTTCTTGAAATTTTAGAAATTTCTGTTCAAGTGGTGACATGTTCTCATTTAGGACCCGAATACCCTAGCCATCAGTGGCCTCTACCCGTTCAACCATGTTCTCCCTCCTAGCATTGCTGGATTCTTCCATCTTGTTCTTGCCTTTAGGGGGACTAGGAGGAGGAGTAGGTGGAGGGCCCTTGGACCTTGTGCGATAAGTTGATGATGCCAAAGTGCATGAACTAACCTTTGGGGAGGGGAATAATAAAGAAAAAGAAACAAAAACAAAAGGTAGCCAAGTCAGTGAAGATTATGAAAAAGTATTGCAGTATTTAAACACATAGTGCGGGAATGTAAATCGCGTCCTAATTTGGGGACCTCTTTTGTGCCCGAGGTAGGCCTAACGACAAATTGATTTGGAGAACTTAAAATGCTAAATGTCTCATTTTATTGATAAGAGATAGACGAATCCCAAAACGACACTAAATAAACTGGAAGTAAAGCTCACTAATGGCCATTGGCCTTATTACATTGATAAAGGAAAGAAAGACATTCCTATCTACTTGGTCCTAGAAGGACCTTCCCCAGACTCGACATTCATGCTCCCCTCGAACAGCTTCCCCAACTCGCGAAGTCCCAGCAACAGGTGTGCTCTGGCTAGATGTCCACCTTCGGTCCCCTTAGCTCATGTTATTAGGCTGGATGTCCAGGAGGGACGGCTGATTATCTAGATACTTCTTGACGAGTGTTTTGTCACTAGAATGCAGATCTTCCCACCAACTCAACAACTTTTGGTGGATATTGGAGACCTGCCAAACCTGGGGACTTCATGCCTCATATTTCTGCAAGGCAAACAAGGTTAGACCCTTACCCCCACCAGACTCAACTATTTAATATCAACAATTAGCACGAAGCATTTAGTTCTCCAAATAAATGCACAAAACGTGATGATGTCCGTTTGGGTTTAGGGAAACCCAGTGGACTTTGGACAAGGATTTCTTAAAAGCTATCGTGCGGACAACACTTTAGCTCAGCTAGGTTTGACCATGATGCATGCAACAATATAACAGAGTAAGGTTTCTATGGGGTTTTAGACTGGTACTCTTGAGCGGAAAACTCAAGGGGGAAAGGCACGGAACCGTTGACTGCACCGCTGATCGACTAGTTTTACCGCAAATAAGCCTTTCCGAATTTAGGGGGTAATAATATAGGAAGAGCGCAACCATTCATCAAGCGTTGCTATAGTATTTGTTTGGCACGAGTGGAGTATGAATGTTGAGCAGGATTATGCAATAATAAGCATTAAAATCAGGTTGTCATGTATTTGCACGTTAAGAAAGTGGTAAATACAACGGTTATAATTTAAAGTGGTTACAAAGGAAAACAAAGGAACATGTCAGTTTTGTGGAAGGAATAAATACTTGAAAGAGATAAAAAATTAATTGCACATAAAAGGGGAGAAAGGGAAAGGGTGAAAATATCAAACAAAGCGTAAATTCATAAAGCGGTTTGTAATGGTAAAAGCCTATGATCCCCAGCAGAGTCGCCATGCTGTCGCGCCCCCTTTTTCCTCGCGGAGATCGGGTTTATGACATTTGGTTGAGACAACTCGTCCTTTTGGGAAAAGGGTTTTGCATTTTGAAGAGTCGCCACCTAACGATTTTTGAGGTGCGTTGGGGAACCTAAAGGGTTCATCTATAACTACGTTGTTAACCAGAGATAGGGTAAGGGATTGAAATTATCCTAAGGGGAAGGTGTTAGGCACCCCTCAGGATCCACCAGTGTGGTTCCCGGCCGAACATCTTTTGTGAATTTGTACAACTTTAGCAAACAAACAAGTAGGGCTCAAATAAGAGGGGATTTAAGTCTAAGTACACAGATGTTAGGAAACAATTAATGAAAAAGGGTTTGATTTTGGAAAGAGTTACAATCTAAGCATGTGAAAGTAAAGGGTATCGTAGGTTTATAATAATATGGATCACATCAATGCAATACCCGGTATGACACTCCTCAAAGAGGGGCTACACGTGTTATTAACGCACCAGTCATCATATCCATATTCTACCCTTTCCCACCCCGTGAAGGTAATTAAAGCGCGTATTGGTCACGAACTCTATTGCATGCTGTTAACCGGCTCCCTCCTATTAGTCCTGGAGGAAATTAGGACTACTATCCTAAAAGGGAGGTTTCTAGGTATACCCTCAGGTTTTAAAGGTAAAAAATGCTAAGGCGACATATAATAAACAAGTAGCACTTGCAAGTAAGGGAGAGCATGTAAAGTAGATAGACGCTCAAGTATTCCTCCACATGTATTGCACATAAACAACATTCCTCATACACAAATTAAGGTCCAGATTCAGTTCTTAAGCATTGTGTCTAAATGACAATAGCAGGATCAGACTTGTCACATAACTCAGAGAGGAAGTCCTAGTCATGGCTTGCCTACTGATTTTAACATGCTGGTGATTAAACATTATCCATGACAGAAATGCATTCCAGTTTTAAATAGCTTTAATTACCTAAGGCTTGCCTAGACGTGGCATAATATTCAATTATTTAAAAAAAAATAGTGCAGGAGCTGCTTTTACCTAAATCATGTTGTTCTAGGTTTTGCAAAAAATTCAGAATTATTTGCCAGTTTACAACATGAGGGGAAAACTGTTTTATACCCTTTTCGTACATGAGTAGTCTAATTAGGGGTGACTGAGCAAGCATGCATGATTTTAGATGTGGATTCCTAAAGCAGGATTCCTAAATGTTCAACATGGTTTCAGAATATGCAAGATTCCTAAGACATGGTTTCTAAATGCACACAAAAGATTACTGAGTTGTTAAGCAGGATTTATATAGCGACAATGTTCATTAGTTGTCCTAGGAGCAGGATTTCTATATGATAAATGCATATGCATGTAAATTGAGATGCTGAAACAGTAACCCTAAGAGCATGGTATCTAGTGCAAATAGCAAATTTATAAAGGCAGGGTTTTCATGTGAGTAGCAGCCTTTGTTGATGTTGTTTACTAATCCTAAGAGCAATATTTCTAAGGGATCACCATAAGGACAGACGACAGTAGATATGGAACCCTAGGAACATGGTATCTAATATGACATGGATGCACATATAAAGTCCTAAGGCATGGTATCTACCCATTGATAATTATACAATGTACAGCTACCCTCTCCATTTCACTAGCCATCTCCAATATTCATTTACAATAAGTTATTACAAACCATGGATCATGAATTACATAATTGAAATAGAGAAAAATAAGAAGTTATTCTATAGGGAGCCCGCAGATAGGCCCAAGTCCTCCAGAACCTCATTGCCATATGATATTTCACAGCTTTTCTCATAATCCGGGCGTGTCAAAGTTCTCTAAGGACCTCAAGGACTCCCGGGCAATGCTCACACCCAGATAGTAGAGTAAGTGCAGTGTGGAAGTGCCAACCTCAGTGTGTCATAGTTCAGAGGGAGCTCAAAGGTCCCAAAGCAGTGCTTACACTAAAAGGGCAGAACTTAAGGGTCTAAGAATAAAGTGAAGTGCATGATGTGATTTGAAAAGAGTAAAGTAGGAAAACAGCTTTTTGAAAATAACTTGTTTGAAGTAAGCTTTGAAGAATAATAGCAAAATTCGTTTAGTGAACAACAGTTTGAAAGGGAAGAGGGTAAGACAATCAGAATCTTAGGGTCAGAACAGTACACACAGAACAAGAAACAAGAACCAAACAAGTTTAACACTCACAAGCAGGGACTGGGGGGTAGGGGACACATAAGGCACATAGAAAAACATATAATGATAGAATCACACATAGGTTTAAGAGTTCATAGGATTAAGGAATTAGTCATACAGCTAATAGCACAAACAGAAGGCATAGATTTCAGAACAGGCAAGTGAGAACATAGTTATACTAGACGGGATAGAATCAGAATTACTTAGGGGTCTTAGGAAACTTAACTTAGCAAGCATATTGGACCAAAACCTCAGCAAAACAAATGAGGCAAGCAATCAAGCATGGAACAGAATCAGGTTGAAACATACTAGAGAAAGAAACGGGCAGATCATTAGTCATGCTAGTTATAAGTTAGACAGGATAAAGTTAAACAGGGTAGTACATGCATGCTGGATGAAATAGTAAGCACATCAATTACGCATTACACAGCCAAATAGTAGACAAGAACAAGACAGGAAATCATTGAATTGAAGCAATAGCAGAGCACATAGAGTTTTGTGACTTGAAATTAAATCAGGACATACCAGTTAAGGAGAGAAAAAAAACACAGAATATAGGGTTGTTGTGGTGTAATAACTAGTCTTGGCTTCCGGCCGGCTAGTTCACTGAGAGTATCAAGTAACAAGAATGAACAAAGAGCTTTTAAGTATGAGAGATCGTTTTTGAACCCAAGTGTTCGTGTCTGTGTTAGTGAAAGACTAAAGTATTTATAATTGAGAACATGTAGTAAAATAAGGTAAGAATCATAGTAGCACGGTAATTAAGGAACTCAGAATTAATCAGTCAGCTATCAAGGCAAGTACTCACTTAAGTTAAGGGAATTTAATTCAAACTGTAAGAACCAGTATCATATAAGGCAAGAGAAAACCAGTACATGACTAGTAAGGAAAGAATCAAGGCTCAGTAAGCATATAGTAGTCAATTCGGACTAAGTTCAGAAAACTCCAATTAAGGAATGATTCAGTAAAAAAAAAGTACTACAGCAAATAAGGTAATGGAATCAGTTAATTTAAACAGACGAGTAGAATTCTAGGGTTTTAAAAGAAAACCTTTCAATCAAACCATCAAATAAGGAAAGCAGAATCAAATCAAGAGAGGGTTATGATTCTATACTTCAACATATAAATAGGGGAGGACAACAGTCGTAGCAAACAAGTAAGGTCAACAATATTGACAGAAGAGGCAAGAGATGAACAAATCCAGATGAATACAATCACACATAGGTGATACAAGTAGGCTAAAGACTCAGTAAAAACCCATTCGAAGCATGGTGACCACAGAAACTTAACAAGAGTCGAGTAGTCACGCTAACACACAGAACCAAAACAAAGAAGATCTAAAACTTAGGGCTTTTAACAGAGGCGAGTCAAAAAAGCAGTAAGAACATAGAATCAGTCAAGATATGCAAGGAAAAGGTTTAAACATAAAGAAAATCAGTTTAAACAAGTGTAGAAGAACTCTGAGAACCCCTAACTTTAAAGAAAGTGAAAACGGCTTAAAGTTGATGATTTTTCAAAAGAAGTTTGAGAATAGTGTAAAACATAGAAAGAAACAGACTTAAATCGTTAAAAATAACACAGATCTAAGAGATTGAAACAAACGATAGGGTTTCAAAGGAAACCCAAATAGAAGCAGAAGAACCTGCTATAAACTTCAAAGATCGTAGCAAACATGGTGTGATTTTGCCCAAAATCACATCGGAGAAGTCATGAACAAACAAAACAGCAACCCTAGACACAAGTTGGCATGGCCCAGGGCCCTTAAGACCTCAGAGATGATGAGCAAGGCGAGGGGGAAACCATTGGAGGCTTGGGGTTGAAAGGTGGTCGCCGGAGATGGCCGGAGAGGGAGGTGGTGGTTAAAGAAGGATAGGGTTAGGTTGAGAGAAGAGAGGATGAGAGAGTTTGAGGGTGGCAGAATCTCATAAATGAGATAGGGTTAGTGGTTTTTAGGATTAAAAAAGGAAAGAGCTCGTTTGGACCGTTGATCTGGGAGATCAATGGTCAGGATTAGACCGGGTAGATGGGTTACGGGTTTGGGTAGGAGTTTATAGGGGTCTGGGTCGGGTTAACTGGGTAGGAAATTGGTCTAGGAGTGGATTCAATTTGGGCTATACTTGAAAGCCAAATTTGGCTATGATTTAAATAGCCAATTTCCCTATGTTAATTTTAATAAAATAATAAATAGTTTTTCTGAAAATAAGTTTTTCTATACCAAAATTATTAAAAATGTATAATTATCATTTTAAAAATATAGGGGCCAATTTTACACGTATAAGATATAATTATACCTTAAAATGGGCTAACATTGCAATTATATGCAATTTAGCTTGAAAAATACCAAATGTAATTATAAAATGCATAAAAATTATATTAATTACATTTTGGTATAAGTATAGAAATTAAATGAATAAATCATCATAACAGTAATTTTGGAAATAATTATTGTGGATTTTATGAATAAAAAGGGAGAAAATAAATCAATTTAAACCCTTAAAATTATGGAAAAAATTATTAAAACCTTGTGCATGCTTATATATGCATATATATGCCATTTTAAAGGTATTTATGCATATTAAAAATATATAGGAAAAGAATTGGGTATCAACACCCTTTTCCCAGAACTGGAGTCAACTGATCACGAGCATCTAAGAATAAGGACAATACTGCTAATGTCATAATACACTGTCTCAGAACAAAATACTAAATACTGAAGGAAGGAAATGAAGAAGATGTAGACGCTGGATAGCTACCTCGAAATCCCGAAGCTGATGCCGAACGGACGCAAGTGACTACAGCTCAGAACCAGTACCTGGATCTGCACACAGAGGTGCAAGGAGTAATGATGAGTACGCCAACTCAGTAGTAATGAAAATAAATCAAGTCTAAAGATAAGAAACACACAACACAGCACACCAATCCACATATAGCAAGATACTGAGTATTAATACAATATACATTTGATACATAAGTTGAAAACCAATTTCCGCAAAAAGAATCCTTTGAACAAGTATAATTTCCAGTATTCTCAGTAAAATCCCAAAATATCAGTATAAAAAATGAAATGAATCATAATCAAAACTCAGCAAAATATCATTATAAATCCGCCCCTCGGCCCACATCATCACTCGTAAATCATCACTCAGCACCTCACCATAACTCAGTAACAGTCACTCAGCACCTCACAGTCAATCATGCCTCCCAATCACTCGGCACTCGCACTCAGTAGGTACTTGCGCTCACTAGGGGTGTGTACAGACTCCGGATAGGCTTCTACAGCCCAAGCGCTATAAACAGCCAAATCATGGCATCAATCACTCAAGCTCCCGGCCTCTCTCATATCATAAACATCCTCACAATATTGGCCCTCAGCCTCACTCAGTCAGACACTCTCAACATGTCACTCGGTCCATAAATAAACGGGCTTCTCGACCCAAAACAATATTTCATTTCAGAAAATAATATTATCATCAAATTTGAGTGTCATCAATTTCACAAGAAAAACTGAGTGAAAAAATCATAATTATTATGTGAGGAATATCAGAAAATAGCCCCCAAGGGGTTAAAACAGATCGGCACTAGGCCCCAAACGTAGCTTACAACCCAAATATATCAAAACATAATAATATTGTAAAACATATGCTTTAAAAGCAGTTTCGCAACTCAATAGTTGCCTCAAAAGGAACATATCTCCAAATTTCTAATTCGTGCACGCCCCACACTCATCTTCCAGTGTGTGCGTCACTCCAAAACCGTGAAAGGATGTAAATTCCGGGGTTTTATACACTCAGGACAAGATTTAAAGACATTACTTACCTCAAACTAGCCCGAAAAGCTACTCCGTAACACGCTTTCCCCTTGAATCAACTTCTGAGTACTCCAAATCTATCAAGTTCAGATTTTTCACATCAATTTATGCTAAGGGGATGAAACTCAATCGAAAGATATCAATTTTAAGCACAAAACCCGAAATTAGCCAAACCCCGATCCCCGGGCCCACGTCTCGGAACTCGACAAACTTTATACCAAAATGATCCTCATCATCTCACGAGTCTGTACATATAAGAAACTCCGAAATCGGAGTCTAAATGACCCCTCGATTCGCCCTTAAAAGGTCTCATAATCTAAAGCCTTAGTTTCCCCTTTTTCCACTGTTTTTCCCTAATTAAACACTGTTAATTTGGTCCTTAATCACATATAATCAAGTTAATAAGTCCAAAAATCTTACCTCAATGATGCACAAACGTTTTCCCCTTAAAAACCCTCAAAAGGCTCGGAACCCGCACAACAATGGTGAAAAGAGGGCTAAAAATCATTAAGTCCCCTTTTTATACTTTTCTGCCTAGGCTTTTCGCACCTGCGGCCTTAAATCTCGCACCTGCGCTCAGGTGGACCGCACCTGCGGTTTTTCATTAACCGGATAATTCTTGCACATGCGGCTCCACTTCCGCACCTGCGACCTCGCAGGTGCGGTCAAGTGTCCGCATCTACGACTTTCCCCTGGGCTGACCAAATTCCGCATCTGCAGAGCCTTTTTCCGCTCCCGCGGTCCCGCACCTATGCTTCCCCATCCGTAGGTGCGGTTACACCAGAAAATTCACACTAAGAAATAGCTTCTGCCCACTTCGAAAAGTAATCAGTTGCGGCCAATATATATAGATGTCCACCAGAAGACTTCGGCAATGGACCAACAACATCTAAACCCCAAGCGTCAAATGGCCAAGAGGCAACAGTTGGATGTAATACTTCAGGTGGTTGATGTATGAAGTTAGCATGGAATTGGCAAGCTTTACACCTCCGAGCGTAATCCAAACAATCTTTCACCATGGTTGGCCAATAATACCCCATTCTTTTTATGTGGAAATGAAGTTTTGGCCCAGATTGATGCGCGCCACATACTCCAGAGTGTGCTTCTTGCAAGGCTTGAAGGGATTCATCAGTACCCAAACAACGTAGGAGCACTCCGTCAAATGATCGTCTATAGAGTGCATTCTTATAATAAAGAAAACGAGGGGCTCTCCTTCGGATTTCTGTCTTCCTTCGAGGATTTTCTGGCAATATCCCATAACAAAGGTAATCGATTAATGGTTGTCGCCAGTATTAAATTTCGATCTCAAGAACGGAAGCAATATGCTCAACTTCACTTTCTTCTTCCTCACAGTCATTTGGTGGAGGGACTAGCCATCTTTGCNGGCACTAACTCTGGCTTCTTGACCTCGTAGCTACCCAAAATCTGGTTGATCACTAACTCAGAATCTCCAAAAACTTGTAATTGCAATTGTTTGATATCCACAGCCATTTCAAGTCCGAGTATGAGCGCTTGATATTCAGCAACATTATTGGAGCACTGTTGTGTCAGAGTTAAAGAATAGGGCAAAACTTCTCCTTGAGAAGTGATAAACACTATTCCAGCGCCAGCTCCTTCACGATGCGCAGCGCCATCAAAATACATCTTCCAAGGAGGCTGAATTTCTATGACCATTGCATCTTCATCAGGCAATTCATCAGACAGCTCCCAATCATCTGGAATCGGATGGTCAGCTAGGAAGTCTGCTAATGCTTGTCCTTTTACTGCCTTTTGAGGAACATACACAATTTCAAACTGTTGAAATTGGAGGTACCACCTCGCTAACCGATCACTTAGGACTGGTTTAGACATGACAAACTTGATAGGGTTTGCTCTTGAGACGAGTCGCACAACATGAGCTTGGAAGTAATGCTTCAGCTTCTGAATAGAGAAGACGAGTGCCAAACATAACTTCTCAATAGGCGAATATTTGAGCTCATTTGGCGTCATCATTCTACTCAAGTAATAAAGCGCATTTTATTTGCCTTCATTATTTCCTTGAGTGAGAAGCGCTCCTACTGACCTTTCCTGCGCTGAAACATATAATATTAGGGGCTTTCCAAGTATGGGGGCCGACAGTATCGGAGGTTTCATCAGATATGACTTAATGCTTTCAAAAGCATTTCTTCAAGCTTGGTCCCATTCAAAAGGAACCCCTTTCTTCATGAGGCGACTAAATGGTTGGCATCTTCCAGCCAGATTCGAAATAAATCTTCTAAGATATGCCAACTTACCCTGCAAGCTTTTTAATTCATGAATATCTTTAGGTTCGGGCATTTTCAAGATAGCATCCACCTTAGCTTGATCAATTTCGATACCTCGGTGTCGAACAATAAAACCGAGGAACTTCCCAGAAGTAACTCCAAAAGCGCACTTCAAAGGATTCATTCTGAGTTGGTATCTCCGAAGCCGCCCAAATACCATCCTCAAATCTTGTAAGTGATCATCCTTCTTCCTTGACTTTACCACCAAGTCATCAACATAACACTCCACGGTTTTATGTAGTATGTCATCACAAATATTTTGCATGGCACGTTGATATGTAGAACCAGCATTCTTCAAACCAAAAGGCATCACCTTGTAGCAGTATATACCTTTAGGGGTGCGAAA
>ML272712.1:0-57958 GCA_005239495.1 Nicotiana undulata | reverse complement strand
TATGTCTTCTTCGGAATTATTGTTTTGGAAAGAGGCAGTCAATAGTGAAATAGAATCCATATTGAACAACCATATGGTTGATCTTCCTCCTGGAAATAAACTGTTGGGTTCTAAATAGATCTTTAAGAGGAAAATGAAAGATGATGGCACTATTGACAAATTTAAGGCAAGACTTGTGGTCAAAGGATATAGACAACGAGAAGGTCTTGACTATTTTGATACATACTCTCCAGTTACAAGAATTACGTCCATAAGAACGTTGGTAGCATTAGCTGCAGTTTATGGTCTTGAAATTCATCAAATGGATGTTAAGACGGCCTTCTTAAATGGAGAGTTAGAGGAAGAAATTTACAACTTGTTTACACATTAATTGTCTGCAACCTCGATTGCAATTTGACCAACATGGATTCAAAATACCACGTTTCCATAGTGATAGCTTGGTACGTCGTTGCGTCCGGACATGTCGTAATGCTCAAACTTGAAAAATTTATGGAAAGTTATTTTCTTCGTTTGGTTAAGACGCAAATAATAATTCAAAATGTGCGAGGTTTTCATAGGAAGCTATGAGTGATTTTAGGTTACATAACACATATTGTTGATGTGTTATGTTTCGCGTGCTAACAATTCTTTATGGTACAAGTCGGTGTAACTTTTTGAGTTCGACAACTTTTTCAGGCGACATTACAATACACATAGCACATATTATTGATGCACTATATATTTTGCGTGCTAATGATTCTTTATAGTGCAAGTCCGTGCAGCTTTTTAAGGTTGATAGGTTTTTCAGGTCGACATGACAATACACATAACATATATTGTTGATGCGCTATGTTTAACGTACAAGTTCGTGTTGTTTAGTTCTTCTTGAGTTGAACCAACCTTCCAGTATTCAAAAACCATTTCAAAATTTAAAAAATTCCACTAAAATTTAATTAGTGGTTTAATAAGAGGCAAAAAGGTGAAGGTAGTTCAATAGATCCACATGGAACACATCATAACACAATCGATCCCTACCTTGAAAAAAATCATGCTACATTGCTATATTGATTTCGTGGATAACAAGTAGTATGTTGTTATACGTCTCTTGGAAAATAATCCTATCGATATACAAACTGATCTCAAAGTTGTAGAGCACATTATTGAGGGGGAAGCGCATTCTATAAAGCCTTAAAGTATGCAAATTTGGAGTAAAAAACTACAACAGGTTTCCCTTTACTAAAAAATGTGTGATTATGAAGTACTATGCCATTGGAATAGGCTAGTTGTACCACAAGCAATGTCTGCAACATTTCAAACAAACACATATAAAGATAAACCACAAGTGATTCGGCATTTGATGAAGAAGATTTTAGAGATGAAAAAAAGACACCAGTCGTTCATCATGCACTGGATGATCTTAACTACCTGGAAGGAATGGTGGATCAATATTGGGATATATTAGAAAATAAAAAATATCATAGAGACATTGATTATCATGTATTTACTATAGCTGTCGAGTGGGAGGGACTACTTAAGTTTCTACCGCAGATATTGGACGTAGGAGTCCCATATTATTGTAGAAATCAAGCAAATGGTCTTATTGATGATAGCGATGAAATACGAGAAATGTGTATCAACCGGTGCCTAGATTATGATGCCCTCAGTCCGGACGAGTGCGTACAAGATGTTGAATAAAGAGGATGAAGATAATGACAATGAAATAGTGCCAGACAGTGACAATAATGGTGAATGAAAATCATTATTTATTTCTTGAAGTTATTTTTAATTGTTGTAACGAATCTTCAATGCTAAATGTCAATTAGATATAAGATTATTGGAAACTCAATTTTAATTCATAAATATTGCAAACAACACCATTGCATATATTTAGTACAACAAAATTACTGCAATAAATCACTAAGTTTATCCTTGAAAATTGAGCACATTGAATGAACTGCCACTGGGAGCTGAATTACCACCGCTTCCCAAATCAACTAAAGGACATTTACGGCGATCGTGTCCTGTTTGGAACATATACCACATTTACGCACATTAACGATATCACCTATATCCATTGGGTTCTGTATCCGCGTTCTTTTTTGCACTTGCCAGCGACACACATAACCCTTGTTACATATTATTTTAAATGGTTTCGCGAACAATAATGCTCAACACTCACTGGTTGAAAGTGGTCATTGTAGGTGTTTACGTATGCAGCAACACAATATTCTTTACCAGCGTACCTTGTCGTTGCCAAACCAGCATGTTGAAAGAACTTCATGGCAAGTGATAGATCGGACATTTCCTACACAAACATAATCTTCCGGATTCATTTATGGTGTGGGTATTATTACCACGGTTTTGATGCAGACCAGTGCGAACTTCAAAAATATTTTTCTCATTGCACTACCGCAAATATGCATACCATTGTGCTCGCTTCCTATATTTCACAAATTGTTTCATTGGTTGTGGCATAATTTGAACACCTTTTTTCCAACAAGGATGATGCACTTCGGGATCTTTCAACAAACCTCTCCTCCATCTACTTGAATGACATCCGCACCTTGGCAGTGACAGCAATCTACGGGAAAACTTCAATAACTCGTAGAAAGACTCTGACACGTTTGTAGTCAAAATTCCCCATCGCCTACCAACATCCTTATGAAAAGTCCACTTATTAAGCTCGTGTTCCATCAACCAACTATATGTTTCTAGGTCTTCCTACCTATTCAATTCCATTCGCCTCTTGAATTTACACTCTTGATAATTTGTTGCGACCATTCATATTAAATCATGTTAGCACTTGTTCGGATGAGCCCGCTGGAAGTTGGCCTTCAAGTGCCTAACACAGTAACGGTGGTAGGCATACAATCCCTTTCATGCATCCAAAGTTGGTACAGAACTTAAAATCCCACCATGACGATCCGTTATTGGACAAATCCTGAATGTTGTCTAACAACGTGCTCCCTCAAGTAGTTCAAAAACCATGTCCAAGTCTCTTGACTTTCATTGGCACAAATAACAAATGCAAGGGGAAATATGCTTCCATTAGCATCTACTGTAATGACATTCAACATCTTTATATCATATTATACATAGACATGAGTGTCGTCTTTGGAGATTACCGGCTGACAATGCACAAACTATCAATGGTTGGTTTAAATACCCAGAACACATATCTGAATATGAATTTTGGTATTCCTGGACTCTGCTCAAGCTACCATTCAACAATAGTCCCGGAGTTAAAGTGTTGCAAAGCATCCATGTACCCGGGTAGAGCGGCAAATGACTTATTCCAATTACCATAAACAATCTCAAACGCACATTTACACTTGAGAAATGCCTTTATTTTGGTAATGGTACAACCATATACCTGGTGAGAAAATATTATACACATTATATTTGTACCTTATGGACGATTCAATGTAGAATCAAGACAGGAGAAATTAAGTCAACATTCAAGTTGAAATAATTCCCATTGAATGTGTCTATATCATAAGTGTGGGTGCCAATGTATTTCCCACATTCCACATATTTGTTTTCAACTTTATTGCATGCAACATACATCTACAACCTTGAAACCATCTATGAAAAATAACCTTATATACTTGCGGAGATGACTCATGAATGTCCAACTCACGACACTCTTTTATGCTATAAATTGGCACCACCCTGCTAAGGCGCGCTTTATGAGAAAAAAACATATCCTTTGATAGCACCGTAGGTCTGATTCACCCCACATTGTTGTCTGAATGTCATCAAGATCCCTTGTGAGTGCATCTCTATCTAACATACAGGGCAATTGATCAAGGTAGGAAATCTCCTTTGAATGAAACGACACGTGAGGCTCGTACACTTTGGTTCTAATGGGAGGTGGAGTCTTCATATATGGATCATGCTCATTGATTGCATCATTCTCCCTCATCAAATCAGATTGCTCATACTCATTTTCATCAGCAAATCACATTTCTTCATTATCGTCGCCCTCATTAGGGAAGAGTGTATCATCTCTAGACTCATCAAAATTGTTGCCATAATCACTATCATCTTCTTGACTTGATGCATCTGCCAGATCATGATTAAATATATCTTCGGACAACTACCTAAGGACAAGACCTTTATGTTTCTCGTTTTCACTACGCAACTGATAAAAAAATGAGTTTCTCAAAGTCATCCCAACATTATATATTAACTTTATCTTTTAACTTATAATTCATAATCTGTTAATAGCACATGATGTACATTATCGAGTTGTTGATGACTCACGGATGGACTAGCATGATCCAAACCACCAAAATTGGGCGTATTCCAACTGTTGGTTGGTTCATAACCTGTAAAATTCAAATATGGCTGGTACCCCCTTTGGAATATATGAGTGTTATATGAATATGATACATAAAAAATCATACTAAGAAAAGAAAAATTGAAATTTACCACTCGACATATGAATTATGTAACTTGGGGAGAAATTATGTTCTCGCTCCTCATTCACCAGTGGAGATAAGTTTAGATCTGGCAAGACTCTTTCAAACGGAACCTATTTAGACAAAACTGCTCCAAAAACATCACCAAATGATTGAGGATTATCCCTATTTTGCATAACCTCAATATTGCGTACGTCTTTAGAGTTGACGTACATTTCCAGCATTTTTATTACAAGAAGCTCCCGGTGTTCACTCGGAGCCCTCACAAGCAACCCCTTGCAGATTAAGAGAATATCGATATCTTCCGGTTATACTAATATGAACCGAACATTTTCTCACTCATTCTTTTACATATCAACGATACCAATCTATCGTACTCTAATGTATATAGCAACTTAACAATACACTTTGGAGAACAACTATAGCGTACTGTGTTATTCTCCACGACAACCTCACCCCCCAACCCCCATATAATGCAATCCTCATTTTTTGCTCTTTATACATTCTGAAAAAATGGAAAAAAAGTTAAGTAAAAATATATTTTGGATTGAATAAGGAAAATAAAAAGGATGCAGAAGATTGAATTTTTTGGAATGGATTTTTGAATCAAGAATGAAGCTCTTTAACAAAATATTTGTGCGAGGGGTACAATAATTAGAGGGTATAACCCATTTCATAATATATATATATATATATATATATATATATATATATATATAACACATTTATTTTATGTGCTATATCCACTAATTATTGTGGGTCAGTTAATTAACATTACATGCGTTATACCTTAATGGACAAACGTGTTGTTAAGGTACAACACATTTAATTCATGCGCTATACATAAAATGGTCACTATTTTTGTTTTTCACCTATTTTCTTTTGCTTTTTTTGGTAATTAAACATCTTTGTATTAACCACCAATGTAAATATTTACAAAGCAGTAGATCACCTCGACCTACTTCTATACTGGAAAAACAGCTCGCTCTAGACCTTCCCTGCCTCCTAATCTCATTTATGCAATTTCTCTAATAAGCTAACTACTCAGTATTTACATTTTGTTAGAAGGACATGAGTATAACCTTCAGCTCTAATATTTCACATACAGACCACTCTCCTTGCAAGGACATCCCATGTTGTTGCTTGCTTCTCAAATATCCTTGCATTTCTCTCAATCCACATTGTATGTGTATATTCTGCATATACTAGTTTGAGTATCCTGGTCAGCTGGGATCACCTCTTTGTTTTCTTTACAATCCAGTGCTGCCAATTAGACCACAATGTTGTAAACGATTGTTGTACCTGTAACCATTGTATAATTTTGGACCATATGCTTCTACCAAATGCACATTCTGCAAAGATATGATCTCTTTGCAGGTACATACTATACAGAGTAAGTGTTTATTGTAACGATACGACTGGTCGTTTTGAGAGTTATAGCCCCGATCCCATGTCTACTGCTTTCCCCACGTCTTTTTATGCTTATGTGTCTTGTCGGGAGGTGTTGGTCGTGGTTTCAGAGTGTTTTTGGGACACTAAGTCCTTAAACGGAAGCTTAAGTCTTAGAATTTGGACCGTAGTCGGAACTGTGTAAAGACAACTCAGAAATGGAGTTTTGTCGGTTCCGTTAGCTCCATTAGGTGATTTTGTACTTAGGGGTGTGTCCGGATTGTGTTTTGCAGGTCTGTAGCTCATTTACTCTTTAAATGGCGAAAGCTGAATTTTTGGAGATTTTGACCGGTAGTGAAATTTTTGATATCGGGGTTAGATTCTGATTTCAGAAGTTGAAGTAGGTCCGTAAGGGTTATTATGGCTTGTATGAAAATTTTGGGGTCAATCGAATGTGGTTTTATAGGTTTCGGCACCGGTTGTCGAATTTGGAAGTTTCAAGTTCTTTAAGCTTGAATTGGATGGTGATTTTTGTTTTACTGTGATTCGAGAGCTCGGCTAAGTCGTATATTGTTTTAGGACTGATATGTATATTTTGTTGAGTCCACGTGGGCCTGGGGTTGATTTCAAATGGTTATCAGATCATTTTGGACTTATTGGAAATGACTGAAGTTCTGGTGTCATTTTTGTTGGTTTCTTTCATCGTGTTCGCGAGAGAGATCTCACGTTTGCGTAAGGTTTTTGGGAGACCTTCTGTGTTTCTCTACGAGTTCGATACAATGTGGATCCTCTAGCCTATGCGTTCTTGATAAGGTCATCGCGTTCGCGTAGAGGATCGGTCTGATGGACTCCAGGTGAACTAGCCTACGCATTCGCGATGAGTGTCTCGCGTTCGCGTAGGGTCAGGCAAGGCAATGAGGTTCTCGTGTTTGCAAAGGAGATCTAGAACTCAAGGGAAGTTTGTGCTTCGCGAACGCGAGGGTGTGGCCGGGTTCGCGAAGAAAGTATCACTGGGTAGACTTATAAAATTTCAAAAACGAGGGTTAGGCCATTTTTATCAAAACTTGAGTTTGGAGCTCGTATTTGGACAAGGTTTTGGGGGATTTTCAGAGACATCGATTGGGTAACGATTTTACACTCTATTTTGGTGATATCTCACTAATCTATCATTTATTTCATCTTTAATTTCGGATTTTGGGGTTGAAATATGAGGAAAATTGGAAGAAGTTCTTCAACTAAGATTTCGAGTTTTGAAAGGGAATTCGTGGTCGGATTTGAGTAATTTTTATATGGTTGGACTCGTGAGTGAATGGGTGTTCATATTTTATTACTTTTACCTGATTCCGAGACGTGGGCCCGGGGAGACTTTTTGGGGCGATTTCGTAATTTCTCGCTTTAGCTTAGATTTCATTGACTAGATTAGTTTCTTATAGCTATATTTATGGTATGTAATTTATTTTGGCTATATTTAGGCCATTCGAAGCCGGATATTCGTGGGAATGGCATTGCTACCGCTTGATTTAGCTTGGTTCGAGGTAAGTGGCTTGCCTAACCTTGTGTGAAGGAAATTCCCTTAGGATTTGGTACTGATTTTACTATGTGAGCGCCGTGTACATGAGGTGACGAGTACGTACATGGGCTATTTCCTAAAAAACCTAATTTTACTGAGAAATTCCCTGTTTTCACTTTAATTGAACATACTAGCATGCGTAGTTACCGGGTTAGCTTAGAATAACATGTCTACGTGCCTTGATTACTTAATTGAACTCTTTGCAGCATGCCTATTGAATTCATGCTTCTTTCCCAACTTATACTTAGTCTAGACTGTAGATTCTCTTCCTGCACTTGTCGTTTGTAATTGATTGCGCGGTGTATTTACTTGGGACTACGAGACGGTATCCCGGGAGATCCCCCTGCATATTTACTTTTGGGAGTACGGGACTGTATCCTGGAAGACCCCTCTGCAATATTTACTTTTGAGACTACGACGCATTACCTCGAGAGTTCTCCCTGTATATTTACCTTTAGGACTACGAGACGGTATCTCGGGAGATCCCCTGCCGCTTAATTTCGTGCATTGTTATGTTATTTCATTGTGCTTTCTTTTGTTTAACTTTAGTCTCTTATTATACTACTTATTATCCCGTTTTTATTATTATATACCAGTGGGCTTGACCTGACCTCGTCGCTACTCGACCGAGGTTAGGCTCGCACTTACTGGGTACCAATTGTGGTGTACTCTTGCTACTTTTTTGCACATGTTTTGTGTGCAGATTCAGGTGCTCGTTATCACCCACAGTATCCTTGAGTTCGTCCCGTCCGCAGACCTTAGAGTCCCCTTCTATTCTTCCCTGTGTCAAACACTTCTTTTGTATTTGTTTTTGGCTAGACTTCAATGTATAGAGATGTTATTTACTTTTATATCTTGTGACTCATGGCATTCCGGATTTTGGGAAGGCTATGTAAGTGGAGTTTGGTTATCGTACATGCCGAGCGACATCGTTCTTTTGTTTATTTAATATCTATTGCAGTTGGAAGTCAAACTTGTTTTCTTTTGATTTTGGTATTTTCTGTAAATTGTTATGCTTACCTAGTCGTAGAGACTAAATACCGTCACAATATGATTTGGAGGAATATTTGGGTCGTGACATTTATGCACTTACTTCATCTATGTGGTGATGTGATGCCATTTTGATAAGACTTCTAATGAGCACGGTTAGTGAGAGAAAAATACTGAATGACACTCCTTTATGGTTCCAGTTAACAGGGAAGGGAGCTGTAACATTTAAGCCCGTTTGACTATAGATTTTGTCTAGTTCTTTTCGAATAGTTTTTGGCAAAATATGTTTGTTTATAGGTTTTATTCATACTTTGAAAACAAAATTTTCAAATTCCAACATTAGCTCTGGACCTGTTTTTGGCCCAAAATATTATTATTTGATTTTTTAACAATTTTAAAAATTGTCACAAACTTTTGTGTTTTATAAAAAAGCTCACCATCTATTATGGCCCAACTAATCCATCAGCTAATTACTATCATTTTTTTTTGTTGGAATAATGGATCTTGGATTACCATTGCAATTTGACGAATTATAGTGATTAGTAATTGTGTTATTAACAGTTGATATTAAAATATCAAGTTATGGTTTTAGAATAGCGTATTATATAGTTCATTAAAAAAATAATTTTGTGCCAAACTTATTTATATACTGAATAGCATCAATGAAGGTTCTGTATATACTGGTTTAGCAAGTTTGTTTGTTTTGTATTAATGGGTATTTTGATAGTTTTTAGAACTTATATAAGTCACACTTCATGTTTTTTCAAAAAATAAAAAGTGAAATATGTTTTGAAAAAGTATGTTCAAATATATTTTCATCTTCAAACCAAATTTCACCCAAATCAAGTTTTTCAAAATAAATTTGGGAGTCTATGGCCAAACACTAGCTTAAATTCAGGGGAGATTATATAACTAACTATAATTGAATAATAATTATCTTTATAAAACTATGTATTATATTTTTTTAAAGGGATTTTTATATAAATAGTCGACCACATTCATTATTTACTATTTTTAGTTATATACTTTGATTATAAATTGATTAAATATAACTATACACATGTAATAAATTGTATATCTATTATATCTTAATCGGTTATTTTTAGTTTAAGTAATTAGGTAAACAATTATTTGAGTTTATTCTTTTTTTTTTTTAAATTAGTATAAACTTCTAGTGCAATAAACTTTTGCCCATGGATGCTCGTCTCGAACAAAGGCTTTAATTTGTTCCTTGCTTATCGTGTAAAAGAAAGGTAATCAATTGGCTGCTTGCGCTCATTTCCCGACACAAAAAACAGGTAGAGAATCTTTTCACCAGATAAATGACAAACAACTCGGCCAACAAACAAGCATATAACTCTAGCATCGATGAAAGACTTGCCACACAAAAATTGTAAACTCGACTTCCACCAACCCTGCCCCATTCCTAGGAAAAAAAAAAAGAATTACTCCTAACAAACAAGTAGCAGTCTGACTAAGTTCTATAACCCGTTAGGCTGAGGCACAAGCTATGCAATGGTTCCAACGAGGCATTCGGGCAGTTCGTATTAAATATGAAAACCTCGGTTTGAATTTTCAACTTTCCGAATAAAGAAATGAGAATATAAACTCAATTTAATTAAGTTCGGATTGTATCGAATTTTTTAAATTCGATTTCGGATTACTCGATTGGGATATTTTGAATTTTCAGTTTTTAGCTTATAAGTTAAGATGTTTCTTCTTTTTGCAAAAATGAATATTCAAGTGAACTACTCATGTTAAATTGCCTCAAAAGTTCCCCATTCTCACCGCAACCATCCAAATAAAATATTCAAGTAATAGAATTATTATCAAGAACAATGCAACAGATACGTTACACTAGTGTCTTCGTTTTTCCTCTCTTGTTATTGTTATTATTGGTTGCTCCCTGTTTAGCGTTGCTCAAGCCGATGGTCTATCGGAAACAACTCTTCTACCTTCATAAGGTAAGGGTAAGGTCAACGTACATACTACTCTCCTCAGACCACACTTGTGGGATTACACATGATTTTTTGTTGTTGTTGTTGCAATAATAGAGATATTAATACAACCGATAAGAAGTAGCTATAGTAAAACCATATCCAAAATAGAAAGTATTATCATAGTAACTTAGTAATTAATATTGAATATATAAGATAATATCTGATGGGTAGGGTGTGAAACTTATTAATAGTGGCAAATGAATAATGGAATAAATATAAAATATAAAACTTTTGGATTTCGGATATCCCAAATTTCCGAAGTACCAAATTCATTTTCAGTCCGAAATCCAAATTTTTTAAAAATCAGATCCAAAATACAATATGTAATCCCAAAATCCAAAAAATTTGGATGGTGAATTCCGGGCTTCCCAAATATGCCCACCCCGAACCCCACAATTAATCATATAACCGTAATATACAAGGATGTTGCACGAAAATGGGCTGGGTTTTCGGTTTGGGGTTTTAGGAGCAAGAGTTTGTCAGCCAGTTATAAGTACTAAGTAGAATGATACTTCATGATGTTCAAATGTTAAATTTGCCTTACTTTGTCATGCTATGGTTAGAGCTAAATTCAAAATTTTAAAATTATTGATTATAGCAATCTCAAATTAATATATTAATTTTATTATTAAACATTTTTAGTATAATAATCTTTATATTCCTGCAAATTGCGATGCATGAATATTTTTAATTGGATGCTATAGATACATGTAGTTTGTGCCAAAAGCTAGCTAGCCAATGAGATATACGTCGTATTTCTTCGTTTTCATTTTCTTTATTGGTGAATGATTTAAATGTCACAACTTGCAAGTTGCAAAGGCATATATTAGCTGGATCATGGCTGTCTTGAAATTACGGCTAAATCATTTGATCTTTTATTTCTATAGCGTTGTATAATAAATACGAAAATGATGGATCTTTCCTTTTATAGTTGGTTTTTTGGTGGAAATCCTTCTTTTTACTAATTAAATGTTCTTTACCTTCATTGTCTTTTGCTTTTCTAGCCTTTTTGGTCCTCTAGTCATGAATGACAAAACAAGTAGTACTGCTAGTATATTATTTAATTACTCTTTATGTGATAATTATTAATATCCTTTGAGTATTTTAAAAAAATATGTGATAATGAATCGAAAAAGCTGTCATAGTATAAAATTTAAATATTTCTTTTCCGTAATATTGTAGCTTACTAGGAACCAAGTTATATATTCAAATTGAGATTGAATGAAGTATTTTAGCTTGACAAAATGTTCATATTGTTTCTAGCGAAATAGCTAGTTACTTATGATATGCGATTATTGCTGTTGTCGCTGACTGCATGTGTGAAATAAGATTTTTATGATGAATTAATATCCAATACTGTTACTAAAAATAGTGTAATGACAGTAATATTAGTAAGCAGGGGCGGAGCTAGAGAGTAAGTTACGGGTTCGGCTGAACTCAAAAACTTTGGTTCAAATCTTATATTTGTTAGATGAAATTCATTAAATATGTACAATATATTAATTTAGAATCCAGTAGTAAGTATTTCATATTTACAGTAACATAGAACTAAAATTTTCTATTCATATTTAGGAGTTTATTTTAAACATATTTGAAGGTTTATATTGAGTTGGACTACATATCGTGTGTAATTTCTAACATTTCAAGCTCCATTTATAATGTCAGATCCAGATTAGTACAGAATTACTGATACTAAGTACGAAAATAGAGTATAGTAGTTGTAGTTAAGTGTTTCTTTTGCCTCTCCTTCTATTTTGAAGTAATGAAAGCACTTAATCTTATAGACCCAAAAAAAAGAGTTTCTTTTGCCTTTTTTATCTGGACAAAAAGAGTTGGCCTGTTACTATTTCACTAAGATTGTCAACTCGATCGTGTAGATGACGATTATATTCTAGACTTCATATTTTTGCCTTGAATGATCCCCATTTGCAATGTTGGGTAGCTCACTTGTCACTCAAACATTCAGAATTCAGAAAATGCTTTAAGGAATCAGGAGATGTCATCCATAACTTTTTCTTGTTCCTACCTTTGATCAGAAGCAAGGCACTGTGCCCTTTTCCTTTGATTTCTGTAAAAACCAGATGTTCTGGGTCTTTATGTCACTAGTACTAGTAGCCAGTCGGAAAACGGAATGAAAAATTTGATTTACTATATTTACTATACAGGGAGCCGGATCCAAGATTTTAAGATAATGGATGGACTAGTGGATCTAGAATTTATATTTGACGGGTTTAATTTTAGTTTTTTTTTACTATGAACCCACTATATATACTTTTGAAATTGTAGGTTTAAAATTATATTCTTTTTGAAATTTTAGCGATTTTCACGCACATATACCGTGCGGAAAATAAGACCGTCCGAAATGAGATTTAAACAGTCATTTTCGCTTGTAGATTAGAGGTGCACCCAAACATTATTGCACCATATAAGTCTTTAAGTATGAGTGCGCACATATATAATGAAGTAATTTAAAAAAAAAATCATATTGTTATACATGATTTAAAGAGAGAAGTGACGTGATCCATACCCCTTAACCTGGATACGCCCCTGAGTGTATAGAACTTTTAGGTATTAAAGTAATTTAATTTGTTAGAGATTGACTGCTTTATTATTTCGGTCACTAATTAATTTCACTTGTTATATGAACAATACTATCGCTTTAATTCGGTTCATCCATTATTTTCGTCGTCGTATGAGTTCTTCTTTTTCTTTTCTTGCTGAGATATTAGATTTTATTAGACAATTACATATTATTTAACAACTTAACATGATAGTGGAAACAAATTACACGCATAAATAAGACTCAAAAGTTAAAGCTTTACCCTTGACAAAAATTAGCAAAAGTGGAGGGGTTAGAGTAAGATCCACCAATAATTAAAAAGTAAATTAAACTAAGGGCACTCCGACACCATCAGTCCATCTTCTCAATTAAGTGAGACAGTGAGGTTAGAAAAGACGTAGACCTCCCAACTAATCCTAATTATCTTTTAATTTCCACCTCATCTACGTATACATACTACCAACTAGTATTGCTAATAATGTTAAAAAAATATGTAAACATGATCGATTATAAAGTCAAAGATCTCAATTCTGGACCCCATTAGAAGGAAAACCATTCTTTTCAAGATTCTTAAAGCAACCATAGACAACTTATGTTCATGCATGAGAATATCATAATTGAGAAGAAAAAAGTAAAGGAAATAATTAAAGAAAACAAGCCTCCTTTCTGCTGAAATCTTTGGCACTAAAATTTTTTGCTTGACTTTCTAAGTAAAAATATTTTACGTGCAAAATTTATTATTCTCTTCGCTTTAATTTATCTAAACATGTTTAGCTGGACCACCAAAGTAAAAATAAAAAGATAAAGTTTTAAAATTTATAATTTTAAGCGTGACATGATATTTATATGATTATGAAATCATATGATTAAGGAATACATGAAAAATTTATAATTAAATTATTTATACATATAAAAAATATTTGAAACATATCAAATAAAAAGGAGTGTCATATAGACAAAAACAAAAAGAGTACTATGCCATATACGTATTCTTAACAACTCAAATACCAAAATTATGCGCGTTAGAGACTTATAGTATCTTTGGTAGTATAAAGTTTATACTCATACATTTAATTTTGAAAAAAAAATTGAAAAACTGTCGGTTCACTTAAAACAAACTAATAAATTTGCATCTTTTTCTAGAGGCCTTGTAGATAATTTAATAATTTCATAAAAGAAAGAGTGAAGACAAAGAGATAATGGGTGGAATAAAAATGAAATAATTGTGAGAAAATGTGGGGGCAGTAATGTTAAAGGGGCCCCACTCCCATATTGTCAAGAAAAAATATGCTTATAGTCACAAGCTCAAAAATCTCTTTCCATGTGCAACTCTTGCCATTGCTTCATCATTTCTGGCTGGCTCTCTTCCCATGTGTTGAGAATACAGTTCATCTTCAACTAAAAGATTTCTCAATGTCACGTTCTTGAACATGTCTTTGTTCTTCACACCCACACCTTTTCCTATTTGAGTTTCGTTTCTTTTTCTTCCACTCATTTTCTCTTTCTCAAACTAAGCCAAATTGAACATGGATTCCAGGACCCTTCTTGATTATGCACTGTTGAAGCTCACCCCAACTAGAACAAGGTTGGTTTTTTTCTTTCTTTATCATTAGAGTACCTAGTAATGAGTTCTTGTTTAAACTTTTTTAGCTTAATTTGGTATGGAAACTGATAAAGTTGGGATCTTTTTTCTGTTTTTTTTTTGTGGAAAAAGATGTGATCTTGTGGTGTTTTCTGGGGGTAAAAGTGAGAAATTGGCTTCTGGGTTGGTGGAACCCTTCATTTCTCACCTGCAATTTGCTAAAGATCAGATTCCAAAAGGTGGCTATTCAATTACTATGCGTCCACCCTCTACTCATGCCTACTGGTTCACCAAATCTACATTTCAAAGGTATAATCTTTATTTGATCTTTGGCAAGTTTTAAGCTTTTAAATTTCATTCAATTGTATGTGGTTCATTGTTCATTTAATATTGATGAATGTTCCTTGAATCAGTTAGTACTTGATAACAAGTGTGGAGGTCGAGAATTAGGATAGAAAGTTAGCAGGTGGCGGGGACTGTTTCTTCTCATACCAGTAGTATTAGTAGTTAGTCTTGTATTCTATTATTGTTCGATCTCTATCACTATATGTTGTGCCTTTCGCTTTGTTTTCTTATTATCTAGTTGTTGCTACTGCATTCTTTTCATCTTTCCTTGAGCTCGAGGTCTATCGGAAAAATTCTATCTACCCTCAAGGTAGGGGTAAGGTCTGCGTACGCACTACCCTCCCCAGACCCCCCTTGTGGGATTATACTGGGTTATTTGTTATTGTTACTTAATCATTTGGAACTTCTGGAATTGCTGAAATTTTCTTGCAGATGATCTTGATTGTATATGGTGATGGTGTTGTTTCTAATTAATGCAAAACTCCAGCTGTAAAGGAGAAAGATAATGTAAACTAAAAACATACTTTAGGTTCCCTTATTGGCAAATTGGTCATAATGCATCACTGAATTATGATTATGGGTTCAAAAAGTGGATATCTTTATTGACTGTTTGTTAATAACTTGTTGATTTATCCAGGTATAATTGCTTAATAGAGTTAATTACACAACTATTTGTTAGTATAATTTTCTTATCATCTACTTGATTTTCAAAAAGGAGGGTGGTGAAGGTGGGACCTGATCTGTGCCCGCTCTTGTCTTTAGACCATTTGTTCTCAATGTTGCTAATTACTTCTGTCTCACAGTATTCTTTTGCATACTGGAAGCTACATTGTAATTGCAAACTGTTAGATAACTGAAAATTAAAGAACTTTTGGTTGGATCTAGCAAAATCTGGAGCTGATGATAGAAGACTAAATTTATTTACCTGGGCTTTCCTTGCGTTCGCTTGCAGATTTGTACGCTTCGTAAGTACACCTGAAATTCTTGAGAGGTTTATGCGTTTGGAACGAGAGATTTCACAGATCGAGAGTTCCATTCAATCCAATGAATGCTCCAATGGCAATTCAGAGGAAGGTATGTTCAAGTCATACTGATAAGTTCTCCTAACATATACATCAAATCAGATTAGAGTTTCATTATTTTGATTCTTTCATTGTCCATAAGTTTCATTTCGATATTTTTCTAATTAACTCCAGCTTTCTTCTTTTTATGATAAATAGCATTCATACCTTTCTCAGTAGAGTCCATACGGTATTCAGATAGGGGCTAATGTACATTTGTTGCTTGACTTACAGGAAGCTCACCAGCTAATAGCGAGACCACGAGGAAATCAAATGATTCCTTCAAGGTATTTTACTTTATCACTGGTAGAACTTTTGGCTAGTGATTTTCTTTTAGTCTAGTAGCTCATCAGAAGATTTTACTTTAATGGGTTATTCTAGGCAAAAAGTGAAACTGAAGAAGCTAATAATGCTGCACCAAAAGAAAACTCCAAGTAAGTTATCTGTCTTTCGAAGCAGCAGTGAATGACAAATCCATCTCTGCTGAGAGTCTTATCGAACTTCCATTTTTTATCCTTGTCAGGATTCGGCTTCAGCGTCTCATGGATACCCGAAAAGCATTACTTCGGAAAGAACAGGCCATGGCTTATGCACGTGCAACAGTTGCTGGCTTTGAGATAGACCAACTGGATGATCTCCTACAGTTTGCTAATTCTTTTGGTGCCTTACGTCTTAGGTATGATAGAATATATTGTCTTCATTACCTAAGTTGATTACCATATGTGTGTAGATAAAAATCAACTAGTATAAATTGGATCACCAGAGTTTTTATTTGATTATTTTAGTGGGAAGAAATTTTCCTATCATCACCGTTAACCTTTGCTCCATTCTGGTGCATAACAGAAACAGAGTCCAAGGAAATCTGCTGTCTAACAACCAAAGAAATCTCTTTTTTAGAGGGGTACAGATTGAGCATTGGACTTTGTTATGTCTATCCTTCATTTATATCTCTGTGTGTCTTACTCTTTCAATTCGCTAAAAGGTAAAATCTAAAATGGTTACCTAGACATGGAACTAGTAAACTCCTTAGTGTAGCTCTTGGATGATAAAATAAGAAGCTTCTACGTCTTTCATTGTATACATAATACTATATGCGAGGATGTCAAGATTGAGTCAACTGTTACAGTTCCAGGATTCTTGTAATTTCAAATGGTGTGATCTGATCTTTCTTGTAGGGAAGCATGTGTTGACTTCAAGGAACTTTACAAGCAAAAGCACACAGATGGCCAATGGATGGATGAGGTAGCTGCAATGAAGGCATGCTCCCCAGCAGAGCTGTCCTACTTGGGAAATCAAGGTGTTATTCTTGCATATGACAACAGTGGCTCTTTGGATAGTTCTGACTCGAAGGAATCAACAAATTCAAATGGTGGCAGAGGTATCCTGTCTATCCTTTCCTAGTGTCGTTTTTTTTTACTAGATTTATGTTTAGCTGGTTGTTAATGTTATTGGCATAGTCCACTTTGCCAGGTACTTAGATCTCATGTTTATACTTTGTGTCAGTCAAAATACAAAAGGGAAATATTTGCTGAACAATTGTAGTTTTATACCAATGATCAAGAAACATTTTGTGTACCAATATATTGGCATATAAAATGTAGTCTACAGCATAGACTCTGCTTTTTTGGTAATATCAACTGCTATGTGTGCAGATGAGAATCTTCCTGCATCAGAGCCGTCCATGTCAGCAAAAGCTCAGATGCAGATGCCATGGCAGAATCAGATTCCTCCGTATATGTACAACTTTCATGGTCCAGCTCAACAGATTCCTTATGCTGGCATGCATCCTTTACAATATTATCCAGCACATATGCAGTGGCCACAAAGTGTAAATGGCTCAACCAATGGTCCTGTTCGAGACTCTCGCAGACGATCAAAGAAGAAGGAGAAAGAACATGACAGTTCAGAAGATGATGAACAAACTGAGTCCAGTGCCTCTGATACTGGAACTGATTCAGATGAAGTTAGGAAGCATGAGAAAAACCATTCTTCAAGGGAGAACTCACATACTAAAAAACACAAGAAGAAATCCTCAAAAACAGTTGTAATCCGCAATATCAATTATATCACTTCCAATAGAAAGAATGAGGAAAAGGATGGTTCCTCTTATGATTCTTCTTCAGCTGAATCTCTTATACTCGATGAAGATTCTATAAAAGAGCAGGTAGATGATGCTGTTGCAATACTAGAGAAACGTCGCAACTCAAGAGCACGAAGGAACAAGAATGGATCAAATGGTTATGCCGACACGGACCTAAATGAGGGTGTGTCGCCAAAGACATCTGAGAAAGCAAAAGGAAATGAGGCATGGGGTGCATTCCAGAATATTCTGATGAGTTGTGAGGATTCAAGTATGAATGGGGTAACCGATCCTTTGAACTTCCAGGATGAAGGCTGTGGGATAAAAAAATCTGGTGACGGGGTTTCATTCACAATTAGCAATGGTGCGGAGTTGGGATCTGGGAAGGTCAGAAGAGACCATCTGACAACTGATGACTCTCTTCTCATGACCAAAAATCATGAACAAAGTGGCACAAAGGTTAGCATGGTAGATTTTGCCAATGGTGAGGATATCCGGCCAAGTTTGAAGAAAGGAGTTTCTGAAGATGAGCATCTTCTATTTTCGCACAAAGAACCATCAGGAGGAAGTACATTTGGAACTCTGTCTGATTTTGCTGCTGAATCCTCCACTATTAGAAATAGTAAGGGGGAAGATTGGTTTGTCGTCAACCACTCTGGCAGTTCAGAAACTCGAGAGGCTAAGCAAATAATATTTGACAATGACAGTAGCATGTCAATGCAGAAAGGTTCCTCTCACACCGAAAGTGAAAGAGCTGCTCCAATTGATGATTCTTTCATGGTACAATCTCAACCATCTTTTGATGATCATTATAACTCTCAGTGGAAAACAGACATTAGCATGGATGCAGACATGCTTGCTGCAGAAAACTCTGATCCAGTTGCATCAAAAGCCAAGGTTAATACATCTGCGTCCAGTCAACCTGATGACCTCTGTGTGGTGCTTACAAGAGACCCAAGTTTGGATCCCGTTGAGGCATCTTGGCAACCACAGTTGGATTTTGGGATTGAAGCTTCTTTTGTGGGAATTGAGAAAAAATCTTCTGCTGTTGAGGTAAATAGTTCTACTGAAGAAAATGCTCCTGCAAAAAGTAAAGGCACAAGTAAGAAGGAAGGTCCTACAAAGACCGGAAAAGATGCAAGGTCTAAAGTCTCCGGGGGATCCTTGTCAAGGAGCAGGATTGATGCTTTAGCGAAGAGCAAGAAGATGTCTCCTTCTAACAAGCTGACAACCCAGAAGAGCAAGTTAGATCGGGTACGACAACAACCAGTAACCTCATTCTTTAATTGTTTTTGCCTCCATTATTTTGTATCTTTCTTATATTTCATACATGTTCATTTCCTTATATAGGAGGAAGAAATGCGCAAGAGAATGGAAGAATTGGTGATCGAGAGGCAGAAAAGGATCGCGGAAAGAAGTGCAGCTAAGGGTTTGAGCTCAGCAGCTTCGAAAAAAGTGCCAGCAGGAAGTAAAATAGCTTCCTCAAAGATATCAATTTCATCCAAAGTTCACACATTACCAGTACAGGTCAAGCACTAAGGACATAGCCCTGTCCAGGAAAACTATGAACCGGCCCTAAATACGAATTGGAACATCCACAACTTGTGTGGTTTGTGCATACTTGGATTATTTACAAATATCTTGGACAAATATATTTCCAATGGAACTTAAGATTCTTTCTTTACTAGGACAGAAATAAAAGCAGTGTTGCTTGCTGCTTTAATGCGAGTTCCTTCTCATTTATGTAGACATTCATGTCCCATCATAAGTTTTGCCAGTATAGTTGATTGAGGCTTTTGTTTTTATTTGTATACTGCTATTTGTTCATATGTTGTGTAAAGTTATATGTAAATCTATCTGTGAGTTAAAACATATAATAGCAAATCTTGTTTCTTTTGCTGGATAAGTGAAGAAGATAGACTTTGGTAATTTCTGGAGTTGTTACCATGTACTGTGAACGTCTCTCTTTCCAAATTTATTCTTAATAAACATATGTTTTGTATAATGTATCACATTTTAAGAACCACTTGCTCTGTTAAAGCAGTCATTTTATTTTTGTTAACTAATTCTCTATGTTCTTTATTTTCAACAATTTCCACTTTATCAAATATTAGGGAGAGAAGCAAGAAATTGTGCCAAGCTTTTATTTTCTTCCTTTTTTGTCTGGCTTTTCACATATTTCTGACATAACCTAGTGCTCCAGGTCCAACCTTATATATACGTGGACGACTCAAATAATATATATATATATATATATATATTAGATCACGCTTTTTAGTTCAGTCCACAACGTCTAAATTCTGGATATGCCAGTAATCTATGCTGTTCCACAGGAATGTGACAGCATGTACTGTTGGCTGATTCATATAACCAAATAAGGTCGTGGAAGCCAATTCTGTGAGAGGATGATATATGAAAGGGGCCACTTGAAATCACAGGAATTGTCAAACATCTATCTGTACATTAATTTATTAATTGTTATACTTTGGACTGTCTCTTAAATTTGATTTGGGACGTGTCCGAAACCATGCCTTGAACAAAGTCACTAGTCACGACTACGACACATAACAAAGAAACTTTCATCTCTTCATATTTTTCTGTTTTAATTCTAGATCGAAGAATTTCTGAGAGTTTGGTCTCCAGTTGTTTGAACAATATTCTTAATTTATCAGGTAAAGCACCAGTTGAACTATTCAAAATTCTTGTTTAGTTTATTTACTACTCTTAATTTCTGTCCCAATGTCATCATCCATGACTAATTTTCTTTTCCATTTTCCCCTTCAGTGAGGGGCGAGAAGCATATTCAAAATTAATTACTGAATTTTCTCCCAACTACATTTTACATTCAAATTTTTGTAAGGTCGTACTTTGGAAGAAAAAAATTCTGAACTCTAAAGCGACACTACAGTGGAGCTGTGGAGGCACAATTACCAATTCATTTATAGTGTCACAAGTTTGAATTTCACTAATGGTCTAACCAATGCAGTCCACTTGGGTCACACTAATTTATTACATTTTCATACAAAATTTCGACTCATAACATTTATTTATATAGTCAAGGTAGATACACACCCTAAGACATGTAAAAATTGCACGAAGCACCCTATTTGATCCCCCATTAAACCAATACTCATTTTTTTAAAATTTTTTAACTTGTACACATTGTTTAAATAACTTCAGGCCACTCTCTCCTCTTCCTTCTCCTCCTTCATTTTCTGAATGCTGAAACTTGAGATATTGTTATGCGTTTTAGCATGATGATTCATATATATATCTGCTTGTCCCATTATGTTCAGTTTGGTCTTATTCACAATAATTTAACCTCTTTGATATTTTAGCTTTACAGGCACATTGGTTTTTGGTTCTAATTTATTTGTAGTAACTTGTTTTCATGAAGAAAATATTTTTCATTCTTTAATTTTTGAAATGAACAGCATCAATCGTTGATCATGATCTATTAAATTCATTGTTGTTTAACACTTTAGCTCTAAAAATGCTGAAATTCAGCAAATATAAAAAAAAAACTTTAGATCGTAGAATGCTGAAGTTCAGCAAATAAAAACAAACTTCAGCCTTATAATGTTGAAGTTCATCACAACAGCACAAAGTTTCAGCTAAAACATGCTGAAGTTCAACAAAAACACAACAAAGCTTCAGCGAAAACATGCTGAAGTTCATCACAACAGAACAAAGTTTCAGCTAAAACATGCTGAAGTTCAACAAAAACACAACAAAGCTTCAGCGAAAACATGCTGAAGTTCAGCAAATACAGAACAAAGATTCAGCTACTAGAATGTTGAAGTTCAACAATTACAAAACAAAAGCTTCAGCCAAATATGCTCTAGTTTTACTGAACAAAAATTTGCCATTGCACTATGAACTGAAAATTGCGTGATTGCCTTTGAAAGTCAGGCCAAACTTCATACAAAAATATCTAAAGTTTTGCTACACTTCAGGCAAACATTCTGAAGTTCAAACTTCAAACATAAATTTTTACAACTTCAGGTCCATATGTTTGAAGTTACGCGAAAAATGAGTATACTTGCAATTTTTTTGCAAAACGAGTATAAGTTAAATAAAAAATAGGTACAGATGCAAATGCCCCTAAGACATTGTTTAGGCTTTAGAATTCTAAGTTATACACGCTGAAAGTATAAAGAGTTCTATATTACCAGTGTAGTAAACTAATTATATAAAATGTTATATCAAATATATCTTTACTCACTTTATAAGAGATGGGTTATGTAAATATCTTTATATTGGCCTAAATTGCCTAAAGCATTTGAGTGGTAGACATGTTTTGATCACTACAAGGCTCCTGATTTTGAGGAGCTTGGAAAAGTTGATTCTGCAAATATTCATTATAAACTTTTATCTAAAAGTATTCATCAGAAACAGCTCAAAGACTTGAAGAGAAGATAAAAGAACACAATAACAAACCCAAAAAATCAGGATTCATACGCGGTTTGGCCTAAAAAAACCAAGAAATATAATTTCAGTAATTGACCTCCAATTTTTCTCTCTCTCACTCTCTCTATTTTGGAAACAAAAGAGAGAAGAAGTGTTTGTCTATGAGAGAAGTTGGATTAACCAATTTCCCCAGTTGACTCTTAAGAGCCTTCCTATCATCTCTCATTTGCTCTGCACGTTATACAAGTTTTCTTTATCAATTTTCTTTCTTTTTAAAAAAAATAAAAAAATAAAATTAATATAGTATTAATCTTGATTCTGAAATCTTGAATGCTCTTGTTCTTCTTCCTCCTCCTGCAATATTTTAATCAAATCTATTATTACATTATTATCATTCAACAATTTCTTGTGTCATCAAATATTATTTCTGGTTTTTCAATTGTCAAAACCAAGAAAGTTGACCTGGTACAATCATTATTTTATTTCTTATTGTTGTCCTTTTCTTCAATTTTGTATAAAACTTGTCATTACTCGTTAGAAATGGCAATTGGGGCATGTTTTGGCGTGGCTCCTTTCTTTTCTCGCAGGAAGCATAGTACAATATTTGAGGTATTTTTTTCTCTTTCTTTCTTTTCTTCTTTCACTTTCTCTTAAAACTTCTTGTTGTCTGAACCTATTATGATCATGTTGAAGAATGTAAATTCTCCTACTTGTACACGAGAATCTAATATCATAAAATCTAAATTTGACATTCTAAATTTTGGCAATATTATCATGCAAAACCTCAAAGGTGGCCATGTTGAATTTGGAATCCTTTTGTTTAATTTCCTGGAAACCCAAGTTAACTAATCAATTGTATTATATGATCGAACAAATTAAGCAAACAAAACAAGGTATAGCCATAAGGTGACATAAAATATTTTTTATTTAAGAACTGAGTTTTATAGCCCAAGCACCAAATATAGTAACATCTGATAAATCCTTACACAACCTCAAGATATTTCATCACAACTGAGTTTTTTTTTCTTTTCTTTTCTTCTGCTTTTTTTTTTCTCTCCTTATAATATCTGATGTTCTCTGAACATGTTATAGCCATATTGAAGAAGAAAAATGTTCTGTATTAATTTGTCCACGAAAATCCTATATCAGAATGCTAAATCCTACATTTTCATGCAAACTTGAAAGGTGGCCATGTTGAAATTGGAAGATGATTTCTGGCAACATTTCCTTTTTTGACTCCACGTCTTTTTTTCTTTTTTTCCGGAAAACCTAGTGCTTAATGAATTTTGTCATACGATGAAACAGCTTAAGGAGAGAAAATTTCATACAAACATAAATGTTACTATATAATTTTTGTTCGAGAAATATAACAGCCCACGGATAATGTTATTCGAGAAAAAACTTCAGAAGACCACCTAATAAAAGTTTTTCATCAATGAATAAGAAAAAAAATGATCCTTCACCTTGATTTGGACACATTCACCATGTTTATGTCATAGATGTGAATTATGATCTGAGGCAAAGAAACATAGAAAATTGCTATGTTGGGTATTATTATTATTATATTATATCACTAACTGTAATTAACAAACATTTGCAGGAAGAGGACATGAAAGAGACAAAGAAAAGACCTGTTCTTGAAAAAAATAAAACACCTGCTATCGCAATATCAAAAAGTTTTAAATCAACAAAAGGTTCCACAGTGCGCAATTCATGTAGAGTAGCAGGAAACTTCATAATAATGACTGAGCTTCGGAACAAGATCCTCACCTTGAGAGACTTGCTTGACTTGTCTCCTTGTATTGGCTCTGCATCAGTAAATGAGGTATTCTTCTATTACTTGTCTTCAAAACTCAAGCATAATAACATTCTTTGAAAGGTTTTAACTTATATACACCGATAGTATAATAAATTTTTACACTATCACTATACTTTAACTGCTTATAGCAGGTTAATATGATGATGTAAAAAATTTACACTGTTAGTTTACAGAAGTTAAACTCTAAAAGAGAAAGAGCAAAGCAGAATTTGGTAACTTCTGTTGTGCATTTTTCTCCACAGCTGCTGACGTTGACGCTGAAAGATCTGCAACAATTGTATCCTTCAATCAATCCATCTATTTCTTTGTCAAAAATTGATGAAGCATCGATGCATCAGGTTATTTTTAACTCAACTGTATTGAGCATTACAAATTCAACGTTTGCTATAGCGCATTCACAGTTCACTGTGCAGAACTAACTATTACATTTCTCAGGCACTGCAATGCTTTTTTGATACTATCATATCAATTGCGGAAATGTGGACAGGCAATGATGAGTGGATGGTAAAATGCAAGGAGGATTCATTCAGTAAACTAGACAATCTAGAATATTATGGTATGTCATATGTTTATTGCAACACCAAATATCTATTGGCCACTCTTTAAAAAGATCCTAATGTTTTCTCTCAATTATAATCAATTCAGGAGTGTTATTGCTCGAAGACATGATTAAGCTAGCGAGTGAAAGGATGTTCGATATGATGGATGATGAGGAGGAGGATGATGAGGATGACGATGACCAGATAAGAGATGAACGTCCATCATTCAACACATTTGGAAGGGTTCTTTCTGAATCTTACTCGAGCACCAAATCCTCCCTCTCGAGCACTCCAGTCACCCCAACTTCAGTTCTACCTGGGTTAATGAGCAATGCTTCAAAGAAGAATACAAAGGCATCATATTCTCCACCTCTTCTTCTTCCACTAAGGGTTCAAGCAGTTGGCAAGCTGAACCCCATTGATGTAAAGCGCCTCTCTTTCCACATGTTCCCTCATGTAGCAGCTCAAGATTCAAATTTTGTGGTTCAGCTAACAAGCGCAGAAGCAAAGAAAGATTCTGAAGTGAAAACCAAAGATGATCATGAATTTGGGCAAGATTGTGAAATGACAGACACGCCAGATATTCTACTGACTAGTATGGATGATGAATCAGAAAATAAAGGAACATATAGAACTGGTGCTAAAAATACTCCAGTGTCAGGACATGTCACCTTGGATGTGCTTTTACCTCCTTCGTCGCTCACTGAATCGCGAGCAGAACAAGGAGCAGATCCACAATCACCGCTCACTTTATCATTGAAGGTCATAGACTCAGACAAAACAGCATCTCCTCTGCAGACCTCTTTGCACTCACCAGATGGGGATATATCAACACCATCATCACCAAAGGCCCAGTCACAGCCCCCACCATTATCAACGAACCAGCCATCTACTTTTGCACCAGCAGCGCCACAACCACCACCTCCACCTCCACCGCCACCAGTACCCACTTTATCAGGGAATGCAGAAGGGTCACAGCCTGCACCATTGTTAGCACAACTAAGTGGTGCTCCACTGCCTCCTCCTCCTCCTCCTCCTCCCATGACAACAGCTAATGTAATACCACAACCGCATATCAAAACGTTATCTGCACCCCCACCCCCACCACCACCTCCCATGACAAGAAAAGAAATAACACATCTACCTCCACCACCACCACCTACATCAGGAAATGGCGTGGCACCTCCCCCGCCCCCACCACCTCCCATGAAATTGGGAAATGTAATATCAATTCCACCTCCACCCCCACCTCCCGTTGGATCAAAGGTTGTAGCACCTCCACCACCTCCACCTCCCATGGGATCAAAGGTTATTGCACCTCCACCCCCACCTCCCATGGGATCAAAGGTTACGGCACCTGCACCCCCACCTCCTCCAATGACTTCAAATGGAAGAATGCCAGCACCACCCCCACCCATGCCAATGGGGAAAGGAGCTGCACCTCCACCACCACCGGGGTTTGCAGGTGCCAGGAACCTAGGACCTAGGAAAGCAGCCACTAAATTGAAGAGATCATCCCAAATGGGAAATCTTTATCGGCTTCTCAAGGGTAAAGTTGAAGGATCTAGTTTAGATGGTAAATCAAAGGGGAGAAAGGGAAAAGTTGGTGGTGCTGCACCCACAGGAGGCAAACAGGGAATGGCTGATGCATTAGCAGAGATGACAAAGAGGTAATTAATCCTACAACCAATTATTTTGGTAGAGGTTTTACTTTCATAGATAATAGATTTATGTATAAAAATTACATCATATGTCTCAGGTCAGCGTACCACCAACAAATTGAAGAGGATGTTAGAGTACATGCAAAAACAATCAAGGAGATGAAAACAGCCATTGCCTCTTTCCAAACATCAGATATGTCTGAGCTTATTAAGTTCCACAAAACTGTAGAATCCCACCTAGAGAAACTAACGGATGAATCTCAGGTTTCATATATAACTGTTGTAGTACATAATTCTCCATGATTCCTACTTCAGGGTGTTGGCTTAAAGTAATCTTGATACAGGTGCTAGCAAGGTTTGAAGAGTTTCCTACAAAGAAATTGGAAGCATTGAGGATGGCAGCAGCACTTCATACCAAGTTAGATTCAATAGCCAAAACTCTACAGAATTGGCCAATAGTCCCACCTGTTGGACAACTTCTTGAAAAAGCTGAGAATTACTTCAACAAGGTAGAAACTAAGTTCGCAGTTGATAACTTGTCGATTTTTATATTTCCATTAGTAGCTCTAACAAATGGTTATATCATCTAGATTAAAGGAGAAATGGACACACTGGAACGAACAAAAGATGAAGAATCCAAGAAATTTATAAGCCATAAAATCCACTTTGATTTTGGCATCCTTGTGCGTATCAAAGAATTGATGGTGGATGTTTCCTCAAATTGTATGGAACTGACTTTGAAGGTTAGCACAATGTAAAGCATGTAGCAAATGTAGCAATTCTTATGAAATCACTCACCTTACTATTTTAGTGAACGTCTTTTGAAGTAACACTTGATGTTGAATCAGGAGAGGAGGGAAATAAAGCAAAAGGAAAATGAAGGAGCTGGACAGAAAATTGATGGTCACAAAAAGGGATCAGCTAAACTTCTTTGGAAGGCCTTCCAATTTGCCTTTAGAGTCTATACTTTTGCTGGTGGCCAAGATGATCGTGCTGACATGTTGACAAGGGAATTGGCTCAAGAAATCGAGACAGATCCTAATCCAGAGGCATAAAGTTTATTCATTTCTTCAAAACAAAAAAACCCAAGAAAAAAAAAAGATCACTATAGGTGGCAATATAAAATGCATTGGTGCTCAAAAACACTTTTGAGAGGTTTGAGCAATTAGCATAATGAAGCTTTCCCTGGCAGGTGTTCTGTAGATGCTTCTTGATCTGTGACTACATGCATATTCTAGGGTGAGAATTGCTAGACATTACATCCTTCTTTGTTTAGAAGGCGGAGAGAAGTGAGCTAAACTCTAGCTTTGCTCTACCACCTGCAATACATACGATATCTATTACACCTTTGTGACTGGTTTTGTAGCAAGTACATAACCCCGGATTTTCTTTACTTTCAGAATTAAAAGAGTATACATGTGAATGATTCCTTGTTCATGCATTTTGTATGTTCTTTTATATAGTCACAGTTTGCCCTGTTTCTGCATTTTGTATGTTTTTTGTACATTCACACAATTTTCAAGGAGTTTTGTGACTTTGAGCCTTAGTATTTCTTTTCTTTTGGTCAACTAAAGTTAATTAACCATTTATATCATACCATATAATCTGACTTAATTTCTAGGATGAATTAGATAATGCATGGTAATAAGAAGCTTGCTTCATACTAACATGTTTTTCATCTAACACACAATTTTCTGAAACTCTGAAACAACGATGAAATCTTAAAATATTTCATCGCTTACAAGTTACATTTAACATCCATATATATACATCTCTATATTACAATATACAGTTTAATTTTTGAAAGATACTATTTTGTAACAGTAGGTATAGAGTAACTACCCAAAATTCCCCTGTCTGTATATAAAACACAAGCAGATCAGTTGACTATTTTGTTAACATAAAATAGATATGAGACTAAATAAGTTAGTATGTATGCAAATCAGAAATCAGAATTCAAGACTAACTACATGGAAAAAATTCAAATAAGCTCTTTAAAGCAGAAAGACAAACACCTGGTGGGCATCTTTTTAGAAAATAAAATTCTAACAGCCACCTCCTTATTCCAGTTAACCAACTTTAGTCCATTCGACAAAATATGAAGGCTTAACCCGGCGTGATTCGTCATCATTCCTGTTCATTCTCATAGACTTGAGTCCCACGGTGTTCATGCATTCATTTGTCGAGCGAAGTGCACAAATATCCGTTTTTAGGACCCTTATCCAAAGTTTAGCCGTCTCACAATCAACTTTACACACTAATAGCTTGTTTGACAATTCAGACGACGTTAGCAAGATGTAGCGCTAGCTAGGTTAGGGTAGCGCTTGCCATAAAGAAGCTAGCCAGAAAGCAGGTCAAGCAGGCGCTCTTCGAGCTTTCTCCGCCAGCGGCTTATGCAGTGATCGGCCTTATAAAGCTCGCTAAGCCTCCCTTCCCTCTCCCCTTCACTTATTAATTAAGAGGAAAATAGTCCTCCGGCATTCTATAAGCGACACCAAGCTTTCTTTTGAGACAAATCACATTTTTTTTTTTCAAAAGTATTTTTCTTTCTAAAGTTAAGATAGTTTTTGAAAGGAAAAAAATGATTTTGAGCAGAATTAGAAGCAATTTTGAAAATGTAAAAAAATATAGTTTATTTCCAAAAATATTTTTGAGAAAAATATATTTAGAAATAATTTTTTTAAAACTTAACCAAACACTGATTGCTGCTTATAAGTACTTTTTAAATTAATTAATTAAATCAAATTACTTATCAGCAACAACATTTTTGAGAAAAATACTTTTGAATAAAAATATTTCTCATAATATATGTTGATTTTTACATATAGGCCAAACGGGCTCTAGGTCTAAAGTCGAAATAGTGGATATGAAGTTTTCAAATTCAGACCTCCAGGTCTAAGATTAGACTTTGCTAAAACCTAACTTCAAACACAAGTGTAAAGTTTGAATGAAATTTAAACATGAGGCTTGAAAATAGGTTTTGGTAGAAGTAGAACCCAACTTCGTATCTGAATTTGCATATTGATTTTTCAAATTTGAGACTTTATGGCTATGGAAGATTCCAAATTCAAAACTAAAAGAGGCAGGGAATTCAATAAGAAATTTGACAAAACTGGCTAAAGCTTAAATTGCTTTTAAAAATTAAATATATTTTTAATAGAGATGTTACAAGCGACTACCTGATATCATTTTTACTCGCCTGTAACTTAAGTTGTTTTAGTTTAAGGTACAAACCATACAAGGAATAATAATACTGTGAACTTTACCTTAATAAACAAGCATTTGATACAATTTTATTTTCCACATATATAATTACTCTATAATTTATGTGAGTATCTTCTACATAATTTAATGAATATGTGTATTAGCAATACATTTATTAAATCATATAAATTTGATTCATTTTACCCTTACTTGTTTAGTTAACAAATATATACTGAATGTATTCCATGAAGAAAGACTATCATATTCAAAGGAAGTTTATGTTAAGATTGGATGTATTATTGGAAATAATGATCATAGGTTTTCACAAAAGGTATTAAATGATAAGTAATACAACAGCAACAGAACTACAATAAGGGACTAACGAGAACTACATTAAGTAATACAGCAGCTGCAGCACAATGATAATATTTTTAATATATTTTCTTTTAGCAAAAAAATAATAATAAATCTAAAGATTTAGTTAAATAGATAAATTACCAAGTTTGAAAATTTTCATTTTTTGGTTAAGAAGTTTAAACATTCCATTTAAATTCTAATTGCTTTCATTTTTGAGGAGGTTTTGTGTGGTTACCCTCGGTCTTGTCTTTCTTCAAATTAAAGTTCAATAAAAACATACACCTAGTGCTTCACAGTTGCAACTGTGTGGTGTAACAATAAAAGAAAAGTTTAGCTAAAGAAACAATATTTTTGGATCTTACTAATTTTATTTATTCAATATCTAAAATTAGTTGTTGATAATATTAATGATACCCATTCAAAAATCTAAACGTAGCTCAGACCTCAAAATAATTATTTCTTCCTTCAGATAATTCATTTTTTTCTAAAGGTCTTGTCACCACGTAAACGTTAAATCAATTGGTTACTAAAGTCAAGAAACAAAACGGCACACAAAGTTTTCATAGATCCAAACTTTCATGATTTATGGAGGATTAAGATGATCCTTTGCTTCATTGACTAGAATAATAACGGTTCAAAATTTGTTCATGTACTATTCAAAATCGTTTTCTTCCATATTTTTGGTTTACTCACACCTTTGTCGTTAGAAAAATATATCTTATTTGTCCTATGTCATTAACGGCACCTCTAACATGAAATGAGTAAATTTCACGGTTCAAATTCTCTTTTCAAAATATCCTTAACAATATTTTAAAATTATCATTATGTCGTTGGAGCAATGTTAGGGGTCAAAGGCAAAAGGAGACGATTTTCCGACGGGGCAATATTTGATTAAAAGTTTAGCGGATGAACAAATCAATTTTGGATTAGATACATAGGCAAATTTAATCATTTTCTCATTAGTTAATGAATCTTCATTTTTCTTAAAAATGATTACTTCTTTGACTGCTACGATCTTTCAATTTTTTTTTAAAATTAAGTTGCTACTATTGGAGATTAAAAAATATGTAAGAAACACTACTAAAAATAACAACAAATTTGTGACAGTCAAATGAGTCGGAAATCGGTCAAAATTCGTGTTTTTTCCGACGGATTTCCAGTTGAAAAGTGCCAGTAAGAAAATATGTGGTCGCAACATATTTGCGACAGAATCAGTCGAAAATTTGTAACGGATTCACTCGCAAACTGACAAATATAGAGACATTTGAATTTAAGCAATTTCAACCGAATTGGTCTCTAATTTTGCGACTGATTTAGTCGCTGACTAGAATTAGAAAAAATAAATACAAATTAAAAGTCTCGACTGATTCTGTCAGAAAATTAAAATAAAATTAATTTTTAATCAATTATTCCGACTGAAACAGTTGTACATATGGAGTATTAATTAATTAATTAATAAATTTCAAAAATTCTGAGTCAATCGCAAATCTTAATTAGATTTTTTTAGAATTTCTCCATTTGCGACTGAATCAGTAGCAAATCTGGGTAATTTCTGGTGAATTTTGCGACTGATTCAGCCGCGAATCTGGGAAACTTTTAGCAGAATTCTGCTGTATTTTTTATTATACCACCTGCCAAATAAAATAGCCAGATCAAATACCTATAATGACCCGACCAGTCGTTTTGAGTGTTGTAACCATGTTTCCCCATTTACTGCTCATTTTATGCTTATTAGTTGCTATGTGACTTGTTGGGGTAGTTGGTTCGATCCCAGGATGTTTCGGAATGAGTTGAGACACTTAGTCTCAAGGTTGGAAGCTTAAGTTGAAAAGGTTGACTGAATGTTCACTTATGTGCAAATGGCTCCCGAATGGAATTTTGATGGTTCCGATAGCTCAGTTGGATGATTTTAGACTTAGGAGTATGTCCGGATAGCGATTTAGAGGTCCGCATTTTGATTTAGGCTTGAAAAGGAGAAGGTTGGAAAATGAGAAGTTTTGGAAATTAAGAAGTTTGACTGAGAGTTGACTTTGTGGTTACCGGGCTCAGATTTTGGTTCCGGGAGTTGGAGTAGGTCCGTTGTATCATTTATGACTTGTATGCGAAACTTGAGGTCAATCGGACGTGATTTGATAGGTTCCGGCATTGATGGTATAAGTTGGAATTCCTTAGTTTTCATTAGGCTTGAATTGGGGTGCAATTCGTGTTTTTGCTGCTGTTTGATGTGATTTGAGGGCTCTACTAAGTTCGTATAGGGTTTTAGGACTTGTTGATATATTTGGTTGAGGTCCCAGGGGCGCCGAGTATGATTCGAATGGGAATCGGGTTGAAATTTGGACTTGAGAGTAAATCTGGGCCGCAGGTGTCTGGTGTCATCGCACATGCGGGGTTTTGTTCGCAGGTGTGTGACCATAGAAATGAGGGAATGGTCGAAAGTGCGGTTTGGTCGAAGCCTGGCAGTGATCGCAGGTGTGAAGAGTTGCCGCACCTGCGTGGTCGCAGATGCGGAGAGGTGTCACAGGTGCGAGATCGGGAAAGGAAGCTTAGGGGCGCATGTGTAGAAGTATATCCGTAGATGCGGATGTGCATCTGCGCATGAGAAACCACAGATGCAGAAGTGGGTTGGAGGTCCTGGATCGCAGACGCGATGGAAAATACGCAGAAGCAGGCCCGCAGATACGGTCAAGTGATCTGCAGAAGCGAAAACATGAGGCAGAGGGTTCGTGATTTTATCATTTTTGGACATTTGAAGCTTGGGCTAAGGCAATTTTTGAGAGAGATTTCGAGGGGTTTCTTGAGGTAAGTCACATGTGATCATTTTTACTCAATAATATTGTTTCTCCATCGAATTTCCCACATAGTTTGTATGTTTTTGAGGTGGAAATTGGGAGTTTAAGGCTAGGGATTTGGAGAGTTTAATTTGGGGGTTTAAATGGTGATTTGGTATCGGAACTTGTAAATTTGGTATGGTTAGACTCGTGGTTGAATGAGCTTCCGAATTTTGTGACTTTTATTTGATTCGGAGACGTGGGCCCGGGGGTCAAGTTTTGAATTGACTTTTTTTTTGATTAAGAATTTAGTATTTTCTTATGGAATCGATTCCTTCAGCTCATGTTGATTGTATCGAACTATTTGTGGCTATATTGGAGGCATTCATAGGACGATTTGTGAGGCAATGGCTTATTGGAGTGGGGATTTGCACGATTTGAGGTAAGTAAATAAACTTGGTTGAGGGTATGAAACCCTACGTGTTATGTGATTGGTGATGAGGTGACGCACATGCTAGGTAGCGGGCATGTGGGCGTGCACCATAGGAATTGTGACATGGTCAATTCCATGGAACTGTATAGTTGAATAATCTTGTCGTTACCCGTATTTTCACCATGTGTTAGATAAGTTGAGTTGTCACTCATATTAGAAATCATGCTTAGGCTACATGATGGTATTGTTGGGACCGACAAAAGTCGTGTTACATGTTGAATTATTTGTTTAATTTACCATTTTGTACTTAGTCACAACTATTATTTGCATATTATATCTCAGTCTCTATTGTCCTTTATTGATACATTATATCATCATTGTTTGGGCTGATTATCATGATTTTTGTGAGCCCAAGAGACTGGATAGATTGATGACTGACCGACGTTGAGGGCCTGATTGTGAGAATATTTATGGGATCAGGCTGCACGTTGCAACGTGTTTATTTGATTCATGCCATGATTGGCTTATTATAGGGCTTGGTCTGGAACTGCCCCTCCGAAGTCTGCACATCCACAGTTAGCGCAAGTACCTATAGAGTGCGAGTGTGAGTGTCGAGCGGGAGTACCGAGCGATTGGGAGGATTGAGTGGATGTGAGGATTGAGTGACTGGAATGAGTGATTATGAGGATGGAGTGAATGGGAGGACAGAGTGACTGATACTCCGAGAGTATGCAGATGATTTCATTATTGTTTTTATACTTCAGTTGGCATATATGATTGTCATGTAGATACCGAGATGTACCATATCTTATTTCAATTGAACTTGACATGATTTACCTGGTTGGTCTTTAATTGTTAAACTTGAAAGCATGCCTATATTTCTGTACTGTAATCCTGCAATTGAATTGTACCTGTGAATATCGTCACTACTTTCAGCCTAATAGTTAGATTTGTTACTTACTGAGTTAGTTGTACTCACGCTATACCCTATACTTCGTGTGCAGATTCAGGTGTATCCGGACACGGTAGTTGCTGATTCTCAGAATTTGCTGTCCTTCGGAGATATTCGAGATAGCTGCCCTGGTGTCTGCAGACCTTGACTCTCCCCCTATCCCTCGGTCTTATTTATTCAGTTTCAGTTGTCTTGGACAGTATTTCAGACTTGTATTGTATAAATGCTCATGTACTCAATGACACTCTAGCTTTGGGAACTTCCGTATTGAGCTGCGATGGTTTTGTTAGTTTTATGAGAGTTTTATTTATTTAAACATGTTGTATCATATCTTAATTTTGAAAGTATTAGAATTATCTGAGTAGTCGTCTTTTCTAGTACCATGATAGGCGCCATCACGACAAGTTGAGTTTTGGGTTGTGACAACACCTAACATCCATCTACACTCCTAACAACCAACCAAACACCTAGTATAACAATCCAAATTCAATATTTACTACAAAACGAACAATAATAATTATAACAATTCAACCAACTAATCAAACAACCAACTACCAAACAACATAATTTAAAAATGTCTCTAACTTCAACTCTAAAATATTCAAATAGCCTAGTTAGACTCAGTCTCCTCCTCAGAACCAGACTCAGACTCCATTGCAGCTTGGCTGCTTTTCTTTTTTTTATAAAAAAAAAACAATTTTGGGATCAAAGCCTGAGTTGCTTGAAATTCTTGCGATATTTGACCCACTTTTTGACGCATAGCTTCCATGTCTTCTTGGGATACTGATGCCCAGTGAATAATGCTTCTAGTGGACGACTGGATGATGGTTGTAATCCAATCCCATAGACGAGATCTTTATTTATTATTTTCACGAGCAATAAAGAAAAGTAAGTAAAATAAGTAATAAAAAAACATGAAACTTTCAAACTAATACCAAAATAGATAAATGCATAATATATATACCTTTATTCACGCCATCAGTCGCTTGTGTCGAAATTGTAATCATATCCTCTGGGGTTGGCTGAGTTCCTTCAGGCTGAGTTTGTCGCCATGCATCAAGATCAATATAATACTTGTCCTGAAAAATACATGTTATATAAATAAAATAAACCAAGAAGGAAAAATAATATAGTGTTGGTGTTGAGATATACAAATTTTTTAACCAAAGAATTGGATTCTCTGTCAAAGCAATTTTAAGAAGTACTCGGGCTTCTGATAACCAAGAAAATATGCTAATAATTAATTTGAGCAGGATTTACTTCAATACCTCTCTTTGATATAAGAAAACTTAAAACTTTACCTGATTCGACGCCAAAGACACATTTTTCTGGATTTAATTTCATGTTATACCTGCGGAGGATTTCGAAAGTAATTGAAAGATGCTGGAAGTGTTCTTCTGCGTGTGCGTATTTCACCAACATGTCATCAATGTACACCTCCATTGTTTTCCCCAGATGTTCCTGGAACATCTTGGTCACTAGCCTTTGATACGTGGCTCCCGCATTTTTCAGGCCAAAATGCATGACTTTGTAACAATAAGTCCCCCTGTTCGTAATAAAGGAAGTTTTTTCCTCATCCGAGGGATCCTATCACGACCCAAATTCCCAACCTTAGGGATCATGATGGCGCCTAACACCACACTTGCTAGGCAAGCCAATGTTAGAGTTCGCTTAACTATTTCCCTTAATTAACTATTTAAATAGGATAAAGCAATTTTGAATTAATACTTAATCTAATGGCTTTAAATAAATAATTCACAACATAAAATAATAAATAATTAATTAAACTGATCCACGAACTAATTATATAAATAAATCTACGACTACCCCATGGTCTGGTGTCACAATTCACGAACTACTAAAGAATACTACAAATAATGGGCTGAAAGAAATAATGTGTAGCTGTTCTGAATCAAATAAAATAGTAGTCTCAATATTATAGAGAAGCCTATCGGGATCTGCGCACGCCGACAGATATACCTCGTGTCTCCGAAAAAGAAATAGGTAGCAGCTCTAAATATCTCTACTGATGGCCGATACCTGGATCTGCACAAAAGAGTGCAGAGTGTAGTATCAGTACAACCGACCCCATGTACTGAGTAAATGCCAAGCCTAACCTCGACGAAGTAGTGCCGAGGCGTCGGCGGGGCATTAATAACATAACCTGTGACAATAATAAATAATAAAGCAAGAAAGAAATCTAAAACAAGTAAATAGTAACAACTGCAACAACAATTTAAAATAACTCAGTCACCTTCTCCAGGTCTCAACTATAACCAAATCCTCAAATAAATTTTCAAATTTCCACACTTTACTCTAAAATAACCACATGTACCACATATGAGAAAAACCGTAGAGTAAAACGATAAATTTACAAATCTTTATAATAAAATCAGTAAATGCATAATTATACTCCCTTATCACTGTCTTGTTACGGTGTGCAACCCGATCCCACATGTTCACCCTTAACACTATCAATTATCCACCCTTATCACAGCCCCCTTATCACAGTCAATTTTGTTTATTCATCAAAAACTTTTACAGTTCAGGCCAAGCCTTTCACAATACTTTTATTTCAACAATTGCAAACAGAAAATAGTATAGCTCTCAAGCTTTAACCAATATCATCCCACAATAAAACCAGTTAGGATATATGTAACCACCGTAACACTGTCAACCCAATTCAGTCTTTATGTACCACAATAGAATCAAGAGAACATCCAACACTTTTAACACACTTACAACAACAATTGAAAATAATCAAATGAAACCAAATACCACGTGAACCTCAACAATCACGAAACATTTAAACTGCATTTCTCACAACTTTCTCAATATTATCAAAAATGAAACCAACATGAATATATAAATATATTTCCAAAAATAGGGCCAAACTGTCCAACCTTTATGTACCGCAAGGGAACCAAACGCGCAACCAATACTCTTCCAAAATAGCCAAATAATATTTAGTAGCGATGTAATAAAGCCTATTAGTCATAGAAACAAATATTGAAAATATAACAATTAAGACAGGAGTCAATTAAATTGAGAACGGGGAAGGGATCATGTTTAACAGACCATTTGGTGGTGCATAGATACTCGTCACCTCACCTATACACCACACACATGCATTTCACATAGCAAACAAGTGGGGATTCCTATTCCCTCAAGTCAAAGTTAGACCAAACACTTACCTCAATTTCGTAGGCCACTCACTGCTCAATTACTGCTTTTGCTTTATAATCTTATTCTAACTTGCTCGAATCTAATCATAAATAACTCAATATCATTACTTAAGGCTAAAGGAACTAACTTTATTAAAATTATAATTTTTCCTAAGTTTTCTCAAAAAAGTAAAAATCCGACCCCGGATCCGCTTGGTCTAAACTCGGGGTTCAGACCAAATTACGTTTACCCATTCACCCACGAACCCAAATATACAATTAGTTTCGAAATGCGACCTCAATTTGAGGTAAATATTCGATTTTTACAAAATTCCCAAATTCTACCCAAACCCTCAATGTTTACCATGAAAATTCTTAGTTTTTTTATTTAAAGTGATAAAAACAATGAGTAATTGAAAGATTAAAGTTTAGAATTGATTACCTATAACTTGGGGATGATATTTGGTGAAGAAATTCGTTCCTAGGGCTGTGGGGTTCGAAAATTTGAAGAAGAAGAAGTCTGCACGTTTTATATATATTTTTCTGTCAGCTATTCTGCCTTGTTTTTCGTGCAAAATGATCCCGAAACTCAATTTTTATAACTCCAATGGATTCCTTGTGAAATTTTAGTCAAATTAGGCTTTTGAAACACTCAATTTGACCTTATAATGAGGGAGATATGTATATTTTATATTTGCAAATAGTGCATATTTTTAATACTCCGTCAATGGTAATTTCGTAATTAACCTGAAAAATCTGGCAACCTTAGTAAAATGACCATAAAATCATCATACGATGTCCAAATTCGATTATTCTTTTTGCTACGAGTCCGTAATTACGATACAGATCTAATATATCATTCAAAACAGAAATCAGAGCTCATTTGTTCAATATGATATCATTTATGCTTGAAGAAACGAAGTCGAAGCATAAGAAAGAACGAGCGCAGCACAACCCAAATCTATTTGAAACTCACTCGAGCCCTCAGGGCTCTAACAAAACATGCACGCAAGTCTAAAAGCATCATACAAACATGTGTTTAACCAAAGAATTAGATCCTTTGACCAAAGCTATTTTTAGGATGAACGCGGGTTTCTGATAACCAAGGTAATAATGATAATTGCGAATAAATAAGTAAATAGAAAATAATGAGATGCACATAAATTAAAGTGTATTATAATCGTAGTTCGAATGTCCCTTACAAGTTATATTTTATTCCCTTATATAGGAAATTTCTTTATATAACGTCTACCTTTTACAATGATCGCACATTAATGACTAATTATGACATTAATGTAACGTTACAAAGAGTAACAGTAACTGTTGCGTGAAGGTTGTGTAATGTGTGGATCGTTAATTGAAGATCTCTGAATCTGCCCATAGCTCTGTCCGGATTCGTTCTGACCGCGTCTCTTCCTTGTCTCAATCAGGTTGAGTTTTCCGTAGCTGATTACCCCGTAGGTATATTGTGTCGTGCCTCTTTGCTTCGTACCTCTTTATAGAATCCTTTCCATTTGTCATGTTTTTATTGCTTCACATAACTGGCTGAGTCATCAAGAAATATTACACGTGTGAAGCTCTTTTTACCAATACAGATAGTCCCCCCACTTACCATTTATTTATCGATTAATATTTGGTAAGTGGATACTCATTTATGGCGGGAATATTTTGCCGCCGCTTCACTCGAAACATTGCATCTTTCTCTGAACGTAGGCGTCGCTTGTCACTTCTATTTAATGCATAAGCCACGTGTCATCTCCGGGTTGGTTCTGCAATTGTTCAACGCCTTTTAGGGCTTTTTGCGGCTGCATCAGTCACGAAGTGACACCTTCAATTATAGCTTTCACATCATTGTTTTTTCCCATTTTTGACGGTTGTCTTCGAGTATAAATACCTCTTTTCCTTTCTTTACTTTCATGAAAAGCTTCTAACTTTCATTCTTTATGTGTAAAGAACTTTTTCCTTGTCTTTGTAAATATGTCTTCTTCGAACCAGTCTAAAGGAGCTATAAATGTAGAAGATTTGACTCCCTCTTCTGTTCCGACGCGGAGCAGGAGAGGTGGTAGGTTGAGGAGTTTAGGTTCTACTCCTTCAAGGGTTTCTTCCTCTTATCAAATTACTTCCCCTCCTTCTTCTAGGTCTTTAACTTCTCCGAGAGCTAGGGCTTCAAGATCTTCGTCCAAAGGTAGAGAACATCACGAACCTTTGCGTGAACCGTGGGTCGATGAAATATTACCTGCGGAGTTTACCTTCGCTAGGGAGAGTCAGGCGCTTAGAGATCAGATTTATTCATTGTCATCTCTTGATAGTGCTGATAAGTACCCTACCCTGATTACTGAAGGTTTAATTCCTCTTATACGCAGGGACTGTTTTTGGAAGTCCAATTTTCCTGTCGTCGTTCCAAATGGTAATCAAAGAATAACGTCTTACAAGATGGGATATTCTTTTGTTTATACCTATCCTTTTACCTTAGGGTTCAAGCCTCCCATCGACCCAGTTATCATCGAGTTCTGTCGATTTTTCAAAATTTGTTTGGGACAAGTCGGTCCTCTTATATGGCGAGTCGTTGCATGTCTTAGATGTTTAGCTACTTTAGCTTCGGTCCCCTTCACCTTTAATCATATTATTCACCTTTATTCCCCAATATTGTTCCATCAAGGAATTTTTACCCTGGCTGCCAGGAGTAAAAGAGTGTTGGTGACTCCTAACGATGATAAGGATCGAGGTTGGTATCTTCGGTATGTTGATGTGCCTACTGCTGGTTTAGCAGGTGAAGAAAATTTTTCCTTCCCTGAGAAGTGGAATCGTGCACGTGAGTACATTTTTGCTCACATTCCTTGATTTTTTGATTTTGATATTTTATTAATATCGGAGTTGTTTCTTCTTTTTGCAGCAATCATGGGAACTGTCGAGAATGTCTCCAGTTTCCGAGATTGGGTAGAAAATCTTTTGTTAACCGCTCTGTTGGAAGAACGTTCATGGAAGTACTTATCTAGGAAGTACGATTGGAGAGTTAAGACTCACGGTAAGCGAAGCTTTTAATTTTGCTTCTTTTCTTGTTTAAGCGTTTTTTTTTACCCTTTTCTTTTGACAGGGTTTCCCGCTCTTGGAGTTTCTGTTGCGTCTGTTACCAAGTTGTCCCTAGCTCAGGCCCAGGAAATCATTTCAGGTTCTTCTTCTTCAAAGAGGAAGGTATGTGGGTCAAGGACATCGGAAGAAGAAGAGGAAGAGGAGGGCACTTTGGTCCATAGGTCACGCAGAAGGAAGGTGGTCTCAGACAACGAGTCTACACCTGTCATTGTGCCTTCTGTGCCTGAAGTTGGACTTTATGCCTCCGAGGATGCTACTCCCTCTCATGTGCGTGAATCTATTGACCATTTGTGCTGTAAAGGCTTTGGTCCTATTGCTGATGAATCTCCCTTGGTTGTTTCTCTCCTTCTCTTAGAGAACTCCCTTCAACTGTTCCAGTTGTTTCTCCTGCTCCCGTGGCTATTTCATCCCCTCAGACTTCCTTGCCCGTGGCTCCTGCATCTCTACATGCTTTTGTGCCTTCTGTTACAGAAGTAAGGTCTTCCAATAGGGAGATGAGGCAGGTGATGATAGAAGTTCCAGCAGAGGGTAGTCTCTTTAAAAAGTCTGGCCAGCCTGATGTGTGGTTGAAACCGTTGATAGGCCCGACAGAGAGAGCTAAGTTGGACAGCCACAGTTCCCTTACATGGACTAATGAAAGCGTGCATACTTCTTTTAAGGTAAAAATGCATTTTCTTGTGTTCATGTTTGTACATGTATTTACCATATCTAATTGACTTTCTTTTGCAGATCAATCTTATGGGCACGAAGCTTATGAAGAGGGTTTCTAACACGGAGCAGGAAGTGAAAGAATGGAGTGTTGAAGCAAATAACTGGAAGGAGCAGTATGAAAGCTTAAGGCTCGACATGGAGTTCGTAGAAGAAGAAAAATGTACCTTGGAGCAGCAAGTGAGAGTCATGACGACAGAGTTGGACGTGGAGAAAACATCTTCTGATCAGGCGGGCAAAGATAAGAATGTCCTTGAATCCTCATTTGCGGAGCAGCTGTCTCGTGCCTCTGAAGAGATCAGGAATTTGAAGGCCTTGCTGAGCCAAAAGGAGTAGTATTCAGGCGAGCTTGTGCAATCACTTACTCAGACCTAGGAGGATCTCCGCAACTCTTTGGAGAAATTTCAATTCCTGGAAAGGTCTCTCGTTCCTTTAAGGGCCTCCAATGATGTTGTTGTGGCTGAGAGGGACGAACTAAGAGCTGAGGTTATTCTATGGGGAAAGATTATGAAGCTATTGAAAATAGGACAACTGTTGATATTAGTTGGGCGTATATGAACTCCCGCCTCGACATATTGACTGAAATGAGTCGAGAGGGTTTCGACCTTAATGCTGAAATTGCAAAAATCAAAGAGGCCATTGAGAAGGCTCAACAAGGTCCGTATCTCTCTTTACCTTAAGGTGAGGCTTCTACTGTTCAAGTCTCTTCGTCCCCAGCTGCTCATGTTCCCTCTGCTAGTGAAGTCAATCCCCTTTCCAAAGAAGTTTAAGAAGTTGGTTCCTTTTTCTTTTGTTTCAATTGGTGGTTACCCCCAGTCCCATCAGGGGTAATTTTGGATTCTTTTAAGTCCCCAAATGAAAACTTAGGGGCACCTGAATGTATATAAACTTTATACGGCTAAGTATAAGTTAATACTTAGTTTACTTAGCCATTAGTATATTAATGCAAGTATGACTTTTGTTTTGAGTTTCTGTTCCACTCTTTAAGTCTTTTGCATGCTTCGTTTTATTAGGTTTAAGTTTTACCTCTGAGTTTTGCATATAAAATTCTTAGATTATCCGTAACTTTTCGTAGTAGGTACGGTTTTATGAAAGATGTCCCTTTTTTTTATCGACACTTAATGAAGAAGACGTCTCAACTTCATAATGGTGTAAAAATGCAATAGAGAGATAGAATTTTTCACATGTTTAACAATGTTTCCGAAGAAAGTTTTTGTGCCGAACTTTCATAACATTTTACATGTGTTTGATTATAGTCTAAAACTCATGTTATAACTGTTTTCTTTTAACAGGTTTGATATACACTTGTATTTCGTAACTGTTTTCCTTATGTAACAGTTTTTTTGAGTTAATACAACGGAATAACTGTTTTTTGTTCGTAACAATTTTCATAAAGGTATGGGTTTTTACCTGTAACTGTTTTTATTGACAATAATTTTTAATAAACTCGAGGGTGATGCTTTTTCATTCGTAACTGTTTTTTGTTTATAACAGTTTTTTGAATAAATGCAAGGATAATGATCTTTCATCCGTAACTGTTTTTTATTGATAACAGTTTTCTGTATGAGTACAAAGATTTTATAGCTATTTTTAGTTACAAGAGTTTTCTGAATGAGTACAAAGATGATGATCTTTATCCACAATTGTTTTTAGTTACAACAGTTTTCTGAATGAGTACAAAGATGATGATCTTTATCCACAATTGTTTTTAGTTACAACAGTTTTCTACTAAGATGTGCATTTCTCCCTCGTAACTTATATTTTGCATTTTAACCTGAACGTTTGTTTACATCTATGAACATTGTTCGAAGGTTTTGAATCAGGCTTTTGAGTTTTTGAGTCTTTGGCTCTTTCGATTTTGCTCGTATCACTTGACTTGTTGGGTAGATGGATCTTGAGGCTCGAGCTTTGACTTTTTGATAGTCTTCTTTGCTTCGTCTTTGCCTTCCATACTGTATAGTCCCCCAAGTGTTTGAGCTTTGAAGAATGAAATCTCGAGCACTTGACTATTCCTTCTTTGTGGTCCTTTTCCTGAAAAGGAAAAACATACGGGACTCGAAGGTATATAGTTTTTAGATGATGACTGCTTAACCCTTTAAAACGTCCATCAGAAAGTGTAACCCTAGACCGGGAATTCAGTTACTTCCTCGCGTCTTTGCAGGTCTAATATCATCATCTGGTGATGGGTTAGCTTTTTGCCTGTCATCTAAAACGGTTAGTAAGATTTTAACTGTACAAATATGAAATAGAACGTAGTGATATCTGACCGGGGGTATTCCTTTTCCTTAGAAGTAATACTTCTTCAAATGGATGGCATTCCAGCTTGTTGGTAAGATCCTATCGTCCATAGCTTCCAGCTCATACGCGCTTTTCCCGGCGATGCCTCGGACTTTGTAGGGTCCTTCCCAATTTGGGTTTAACTTTCCCGCACTAGCTTCTTTTGTTGATTGGAAGACTTTCTTGAGAACGAAGTCCCCAATTTTGAAGTATCTGAGGTGAGCTTTCCGGTTGTAATAATGCTCTATGATTTGCTTTTGAGCTGCCATACGTACCAACGTGGCTTCTCTTCTTTGTTCGAGCAAGTCCAGATTAGTTCTCAACTCGTCGCTGTTTGTTTCTTCTGTGGCTGTTGTAAACCTTATGCTTGGTTCGCCAATCTCCACCGGTATTAAGGCTTTTGAGCCATAAACAAGCGCGAATGGAGTTTCTCCCGTGGCTGTTTTTGAAGTTGTTCTGTAAGCCCATAGCACTGCCGGTAATTCATCAGGACAATTTCCCTTGGCTTTCTATAACCTTTTCTTTAGACTGTTGATGATGACCTTATTCATTGATTCAACTTGCCCATTAGCCACGGGGTGATATGGTGTTGAAGTAATTCGTATGATTTTCCAGCTTTCAAAGAATTCTGTGATTTGCGAGCCTATGAACTGCGGGCCATTATCACATACGATCTCCTTCGGTATTTCAAATCGGCATATTATATTTCTCCATATGAAGCTTTTTACTTCTTTTTCTCGCACTTGTTTAAAGGCTTCTGCCTTCACCCATTTTGTGAAATAGTCAGTTAACACGAGTAAGAACCGTACCTTTCCTTTAGCTACGGGAATGGAACCCACTATGTCCATCCCCAGTTTCATGAACGGCCATGGCGATATTGTATTGGCAAAAAATTGACTCGCCATGTGGGTCTTCGTGGTTGCGGAGTTGGCAGTGGAGAAGGCTTCTTCTAACCAAGCGGACAAAGACAAGAGCATTCTTGAGTCTTCGTTTGCTGAGAAATTATCCCATACCTCGGAAGAAGTTAGGAGCTTGAAAGCCTTGATGGAGCAGAAGGAGGAATACCCAGGCGAGCTTGTGCAGTCACTCACCCGGACTCAGGAGGATCTTCGCATTGCTTTAGAAAAAATCCAATCTCTGGAGGAGTCAATTGTACCTTTGAGGGCTGCCCATGAAGCTACTGAAGCTGCTGAAGCTGAGAAGGATGGGCTAAGAGCTGAGCTTCAGATATGGGAGAGCGATTATGAAACTCTCGAAGAGGCGGCAACTGCCGATGTTAGTTGGGTGTACATGAATTCTCGCCTCGATACATTGACAGAAATGAGTCGGGGAGATTTCGACCTTAACGCTGAGATTGCTAAAACCAAAGAAGCCATGGAAAAGGCTCAACAAGGTTTGAATTTTTCCCCACCTGAAGGTGAGACTCCTACTGTCCGAGCCTCTTCGTCCTGCTCTTACTCCTTCTGCTGATGAAGAATTTAATCCCCCTCCTCAAGAAGATTAAGATGTTGGTTCACCTTCTTTTTTTTTAATTGATTGGTGGTTACCCCCCATCTCCATCAGGGGTAAATTTGGATCTTTTAAAGTCCCCAACTGACAACTTAGGAGCACCCTAATGTACAGAAACTATATGCGGCTAAGTATTAGTTAATACTTAGTTCTTACTTAGCCGCTTTTTTTTAATATATGCAAGTATGAATTTTTTTGCTTCGAGTTTTTGTTTCACTCTTAAGTCTTTTGCATGTTTAATTTTCGAGGTTTTTGTTTTACCTCTGAGTTTTTGCATAAGGATGCTAAAATTATTCGTACCTTTTCATAGTAGGTACGGTGTTGCATATAAAATGCAAGCCTTTTTGTTGTAGGCATTATTTATGAAAGAGGGCCCCTTTTTATCGACAATTAATGAAGAAGACGTCTCAACTTCATATTGGTGTAATAATGCAATAGAGTGATAGGAATTTTTCACATGTTTAAGAATGTTTCTGAGGAAAGTTTTTGTTTGAACTTCCACAACATTTTACATGTGTTTTATTATCGTCTAAAACTCATGTTGCAACTGTTTTCTTTTAACAGATTTGATACACTTGTATTTCGTAACTGTTTTTCGTACGTAACAGTTTTTTCGAGTTAATACAAGAGAGTAATTGTTTTTTGTTCGTAATAGTTTTTATTTAGGTTGGGATTTTTACCCGTAACTGTTTTTGTTATAACAGTTTTTAATGAGTACGAGGGAAATGCTCTTACATCCGTAACTATTTTATTTAATAATAGTTTTCTGAACAAGTACAAGGATTTTGATCTTTCATCCGTAACTGTTTTATTTGATAACGGTTTTCTATATGAGTAGAAAGATTTCGTAACTATTTTTAGTTACAACAATTTTTGAATGAGTACAATGATGATGATATTTTATCCTTAACTGTTTTTTGGTTACAACAGTTTTCTTTTGAGTAAGTACAAAGATGTGCATTTCTTTCTCGTAGCTAACATTTTGCCTTTTAACCTGAACATGCTCGAAGGTTTTTCAGATTAGGGTTTGTGTTTGAGTCTTTGGCTCTTTCGATTTTGCTCGTATCACTTGACTTGTTGGGTAGATGGATCTTCAGGCTCGAGCTTTGACTTTTTGATAGTCTTCTTTGCTTCGTCTTAGCCTTCCATACTGTATAGTCCCCCAAGTGTTTGAGCTTTGAAGAATGAAATCTCGAGCACTTGACTATTCCTTCCTTGTGGTCCTTTTCCTGAAAAGGAAAAACATACGGGACTCGAAGGTATATAGTTTTTAGATGATGACTGCTTAACCCTTTAAAACGTCCATCAGAAAGTGTAACCCTAGACCGGGAATTCAGTTACTTCCTCGCGTCTTTGCAGGTCTAATATCATCATCTGGTGATGGGTTAGCTTTATGCCTATCATCTAAAAAGGTTAGTAAAATTTTAAACGTTCAAGATAAAATCGAATGTGTGATACCTGACTGGGGGTATTCCTTTTCCTTAGAAGTAGTACTTCTTCAAATGGATGGCATTCCATCTTGTTTGTAGGATTCTTCCATCCACAGCTTCCAGCTCGTAGGCGCCCTTCCCAGCTATACCTCGAACTCTGTAGGGTCCTTCCCAGTTTGGACTTAGCTTTCCTGCACCTGCTTCTTTTGTTGATTGAAAGACTTTTTTAAGAACGAAGTCCCCAATCTTGAAGTATTTGAGGCGAGCTTTACGGTTGTAATAACGTTTTATGATTTATTTTTGAGCTGCCATTCGTATCAATGCGGCTTCTCTTCTTTGTTCGAGTAAGTCCAAAATAATGCTCAGTTCATCGTTGTTTTCATCCTCTGTGGCTGATGTATAGCTTATGCTTGGTTCGTCAATCTCTACGGGTGTTAAGGTTTCTGAGCCATAAACAAGTGCGAACGGAGTTTCTCCCGTGGCTGTTTTTGAAGTCGTTCTGTATGCCCATAATACCGTTGGTAACTCATCAGGCCAATTCCCTTTGGCTTTTTCTAGCCGCTTCTTTAGATTGTTGATGATGACTTTATTCGTTGATTCAACTTGAACATTAGCCACGGGGTGATATGGCGTTGAAGTAATCCGTTTGATTTGCCAGCTTTCGAAGAGTTCTGTGATTTGCGAGCCTATTAATTGTGGACCATTATCACACATGATCTCCTTCGGTATTCCAAAGCGGCATATTATGTTTCGCCATAGGAAGCTTTTGAATTCTTTTTCTCGCCCCTGTTTGAAAGATTCTGCATCTACCCATTTTGTAAAATAGTCGATTAGCACGAGTAAAAACCGTACATGTCCTTTAGCTGCGAGAAGAGGTCTTACACCCACTTCATGAAGGTCCATGGGGATATTATTGGGTGCAATAATTCCGCTGGTCGGTGCATGTAATTGGCAAACCTTTGGCATTTGTCGCATTTGGATACAAAGTTCTCAGCTTCTTCTTCCATCTTGGGCCAATAGTACCCAGCTCTGATTAGGGTTTTCACCAAGGATCTCTCCCCTGCGTGATTTCCACAGTGTCCTTCGTGAAATTATTTCATCACGAACTCCGTTTGGTTAGGTCCGAGGCATTTCGCTAGGGGACCTCCGAACATCTTGCGGTATAATGAGTTGCGAATGAGGCAGTACCGTGCAGCTTTGCGGCAAAGTGCTTGAGCTACTTTTTTGTCTTTAGGTACGGTGCCATTCTGCAAAAAATTTAAAATTTCGTTTCTTCAATCCCAAGTTAAGTTGTTAAAAGTTACCTCTTTTTTGTCAGGGTCGATCGCTGAATGAAATAGATTTACGACAATTGCATTGTCTTCATTTGTTATTTTCGTGACTGCTGCGAGGTTAGCTAATGCGTCTTCTTCTGCATTTTCCTCTCTAGGTATTTGTATTGCCTTCCACGTTTTGAATTGTCTCACGAGTTTTCGTGTCTTTTCTAGATATTGTTGCATTCGAGTTTCTCGAGCGATATAAGTCCCCTGCATTTGATTTACCACCAGCTAGGAGTCACTTTTTATTGTGATTTGCTCGATTGAGAGTTCTCGTTCCAGTTCTAGACCTGCAATAACAGCTTCATACTCTGCTTCATTGTTAGTTATATGATAACATTTGATAGCTTGTCGTGTCTTTTCACCCGTGGGTGATATTAAGACTATGCCTAAACCAGCACCTTTTACATTGGAAGAAACATCCGTAAATAGGGTCCACAGACCTGGGTTAGCACCGTTAAAGAGTTGTAACTCTTTTTCCACTTCAGGGACGATGCTATTATTAAACTCAGCGACAAAATCAACCTAAATTTGAGACTTTACTGCAGTCCTAGGCTGATATATTATGTCATGCTCACTTAACTCTATGGCCCACTTAGCCAATCTTCTTGATAGTTCTTGTTTATGCAGTATATTTCTTAATGGATATGAAGTCACAAGGGTGATTGGATGACAGTGAAAATATGGTCGTAATTTTCTAGATGCCATTACTAAAGCTAAGGCTAACTTTTCTAGATATGGGTATCTGGGTTCAGCATCTAGTAATGTTTTGCTTACATAATAAGTAAGATACTGTTTACCTTTATCTTCCCTTACCAATACCGCACTTACAACGATTTCTGCGACAGCAAGGTAGATGTACAACCTCTCCTCTTCCTTTAGCTTTGATAGCAGCGGAGGTTTTGCTAGATAAGCTTTCAGATCTTTGAGGGCCTGCTGACATTCTTCAGTCCATTCGAACTGATTTTGTTTTTTGAGAACTGAAAATAATTTAAAACTTTTTTCGAAAGACCTGAAAATAAATCTTCCCAAGGCTGCAATTCTTCCCGTTAGTCTTTGAACTTCTTTTTTGTTTGTTAGTATATCGGGTATTTCTTTTATAGCTTTAATTTGAGCAGGATTCACCTCTATTCCTCTGTTTGGGGATTTCTCCCTTGAACCTCGTGGGCTTCCTGCGGGTGATGGAGTTCTATCCCTTTGTTGGTTATTGTCGTTAGGGTTCGACATAGTTCAGAGGATATTTCTTGACCAAAGCTATTTTTAGGATGAACGCGGATTTCTGTCCCGGTAACGGAACCAATTTGTTTAACCAAAGAATTAGATCCTTTGACCAAAGCTATTTTTAGGATGAATGCGGATTTCTGATAACCAAGGTAATAATGATAATTGCGAATAAATAAGTAAATAGAAAATAATGAGATGCACAGAAAATAAAGTGTATTATAATCGTAGTTCGAATGTCCCTTACAAGTTATATTGTATTCCCTTATATAGGGAATTTCTTAATATAACGTCTACCTTTTACAATGATCGCACATTAATGACTAATTATGACATTAATGTAACGTTACAAAGAGTAACCATAACTGTTGCGTGAAGGTTGTGTAACGTGTGGATCGTTAATTGAAGATCTCTGAATCTACCCGTAGCTCTGTCCGGATTCATTCCGACCGTGTCTCTTCCTTGTCTCAATTAGGTTGAGTTTTCCGTAGCTGATTACCCTGTAGGTATATTGTGTCGTGCCTCTTTGCTTCGTACCTCTTTATAGAATCCTGTCCATTTGTCATGTTTTTATTGCTCCACATAACTGGTTGAGTCATCAAAAAATATTACACGTGTGAAGCTCTTTTTACCAATATAACATGCTCGTGCGATCAAATCATGAAAATAACATGTAAAACTATGAATTAAACCTCAAAACTCATTATTTTTCTCAAGAACACTTAAAGTTCACTATTTATCAATCGGACGTCTGAATCACGTCAAATAAATACCAATTCTCACCAAATTTCGCAGACAAGACTTAAATATCACAACAAACCTGTATCGAGCTCCGAAACCAAAATACGGGCCCGATACCAACAGTTTCAAACGTTAATTCATTTCTTTATTTCATTAGTAATTCAGCAAAATAATTTCTTTCAAAAATTGATTTCTAAGGCTTGGGACCTCGAAATTTAATTTTGGGCATACGCCCAAGTCCCATATTTTACTGCAGATCTCCCGGGATCGTCAAAACACAGATCTGAGTCCGTTTACTCAAAATGTTGACTCAAGTCAACTAAAACCAAAATTTTAATTCTAAAAATTATTATTTCTTATATTTTCACATAAAAGCTTTCCGGTTTCACACCCGGACTGCGCATGCAAATTCATAACAGGCTAAATGCACGTAGTTAGTGTAGGTATACACTCCAACTTAAGGATGCTTCACTGTCTTAGGGAGGTTAAATGATGTTAAATTGGCTCTAATTGTGATTTTTATGCTTTACAGGAGCCAAATGTACTATTGAGAACTTAAGATGGTGATTTGAGCTAAATTGAAGAAAAGCCCCTTGGGAGAGATTTTATGGGTGAAAGGAAGGTTGAAGATCGCTTGGACAGAATAAAAGTCCACTAACAGAACAGAAGTGCATTAGCGCGACCACTAGCGCGATCATAGCGCGGTCGTGCTAGTCCAGTGATCGCCCAAGCAGTGTAAAACCTTTTTAGCGCGTCCATTAACGCGAGGACTAGCGCGACTGCGCTAGTCCCAGTTGTGCGCGTGAATTCCCAAGGATAAATCTGGAAGATTGGGGCCATTTTACTTAACCTATATAAGGTTCAACTCGCCCAAAGAAGCATATTATCAAGGTTTAGAGGCTAATCCAAGAATAGCAGAGGCAAGAGGCAAGGAGGGCAATTGGGCATCAATTCTCATCTCCCTTCCTTGTGATTTTACCATTGTCAATGAATTCTTTTGTTGTTTTCAATACAATTATGAGTAGCTAACTTCTTTAATCTAAGGTTTTGATGGAACCCGTTGAGGATGAACTTATTGTTATATTAATATAGTTTTGCTTGGTTTTCAATCTCTATTTGTTCAACTACGTTCTTGTTGTAGTTGATTGAAGGGCCCTCAAGTAGCTGTTCCTATTTAGTGTGTATCTACTCGAGAGAGAGTTCATATTTAGGTAATTGTTGAACAAAATCATTCCTAGAGTATAGGAGAGATCCATAACCGAGGGTTTAAAGGTTGGATTAGAGATAACGATACCTTGGGTGCAATCTAATTTGAACTGTAATACAAGTTAACTAGCGTAACTCGAGAGAGTGTGTCTAGTAGATTATCATAATTACTTGAGAGAGATTTATGGTAGCCTGAGTGTTCATTATTGATAGAGATAATTAAGCCAAAACTATAGGAAATATACAAGAAGAGATTCCATCAACGAGGGAAATCATAACCTTAGACCTTTTATCGTAATTGTTTATACCTCAGTATTAGTTATTAGTTATTCTTTAGCTTTCTTATTTTCATTCAGCTGTAGTAGTAAAAATATCAGAAATTAATATTCATAACTTTTGGAAAATTGATTATTGAGAATCTAGTAGTCTAACAACAACAATTGATAGGTTTGTTCCCTGTGGGATTCGACTCTAGGCTAAATACTCAGATTATATTTGCAACGCCCGCTTAGTCTTTTATTAGACATAGTTGAGCGTGATCAAATTTTGGCGTCGTTGTCGGGGAATTAATGGTATTATCAATTGTAGTTGGAAGAAAGTACAAAATTCTTAAGTGTAGTCAATTTTCTTCGATTTCATTCATTTATTGAATTTCTAACGGTTGATAAATCGGTTGTACAGGTACATGCCTAGAAACTCATCGAGAACTGGTGAAGTACTTGAAGCCTTACAGACCCCGAAAAAGTTTTCAAGGCCTTGAATAGGGCCAACCGGAAAAGCAAACAACAACCACTCATTGAACAAATTGAAACAGACATGGCAGATCTAAATGACAGGAACAACAATAATAATGGGAAAGATGTGGTTGAACCAGCTGCACAGGTTGCGGCGCCTGTGGTACCTATTGTACCAGAGGCGCCTTTATATGACTGGGCACAACCCACAACAGAGAACTTGGCCACCGCGATTGCTGTCCCTCAGATAGAGGCTGAGTCCTTTCAGATCACCAATAATATGCTGCACTTGTTGCAGAATAAGGGACTATTTTCGGGGTCGAACATTGAGAATCCCAGCAACATCTGAAGAACTTCCTGTCGATTTGCAAGACTCAGAGGCAACCAAACGTCACTCCGGAGGCAATAAGACTGTTTTTGTTTCCGTTCTCAGTGACATGAGTAGCCCAGACTTGGCTAAACTCGCTCCTCATCAATTCCATTACTACATGGGAGGAGTTAGTTAAGCAGTTTGTGAACAAATTCCATCCACCGAACAAGACAGCACAACAAATTGATGACATCTTGAGCTTCCGACAGAAGCCTATGGAGACACTGCAAGAAATATGGGAACGGTTTAAAGGGATGCTGGTTATCTGTCCGCACCACAGTATTCCAGAACATATGTTGGGACAACCATTTTATATGGGACCGGCCGATGGTGTGAAGGCTAATGTTGATGCTTCAGCTGGTGGAGCATTCCTGAGCAAAACATGGAGAGAATGCCAGATCTTACTTGATAAAATGGCACAGAATTCAGGGTGGAAAACCAGGGGTGCACCTATTACCCCAGTGGTTCACTCATTGCCATTAGATCCGTCCAACACTATTGTTGAAAATATGGCAACTTTGATGACACAGATGAGCATACTTACGAAGAAGGTAGAGGAGTCGGGGAAAAAATAGCAAGTACATATTGTGGATAGGAAAAATTTCACATTAGAACAACTGGGATTCATGTTTTTCAATTTTATAGCTCATATTTCAATTTACAATCAACTAGCCCAAGAATAATAGGCTAAAACTCAACATCCAACCCCAATAGGTTCTCAAAATTACTATTTAATTTTTAAAAAGGATTCCTCAAGCATTTAAGTTAATATTCGAATCAGTAATTGTGACTCAAATATTAGTTCAACAAACAAAATCCATTCGGGTGGTGAAAATTAGATTTTTAACAAGCTTAAACATGTAGGTTTAAATTCCGAATTTGATTTTGAGAGAAATTTGGAGTGGGTGTTATTTAGACTTGTTAGAAATAGTATAAGGAGGTTGTATATAAAATTTGAAGTCATTTCATGGAGATTTGGACTGGTTTTGAACAAGATTGCAACTGAAAATCGTGGAAGAAGTTCGTCTACAGACGCTTGTATAAATGTGTATAAAAGTGTATAATAGTGTATAAGATGTGTTTATACACTCATATACACTATTATACAAGATTATACATACTTATACAAAAAACTGACTTCGTCTTCTTCCTTGCGTCTTCTCTAAAATTTAATTCAAATCTTGCTCAAATCTACTCCAAATCACTTCAAATGTAAGTTTTGAACTTCTTTTGATATTTTCAAGCAATTGGAACAACACCCAGTCCAAAAAAATAACAAAACAAAAAAACCATTTTCGAAAGCAAAGCTTTGAATGGTCTTCAATAGTGGACTTCTACTCTTCAATTTTCTTACATTGCAACCAGGTGACACAAGAGGAGAAACGGAAAATATACAGCCCCTTGAAGCATATGTCGAGGACGTGAGAAGAAGAGAGCAAAAGCAATGTTGTAAGAACACAAATTTAATTCCATAGCTTTTAGAAGCAATGGTTATAAGAACACATATTTTGAATTTGCTAGTGCTTTCAAAATATGTACAATATGGGCTAGGATGGGTAAACCTTAAAAATATGAATCATTTTTTGTTATGGTGTGAAGTAATGTGTATTTTTTTGTAAATTTTTCTTTATTTTTCCTTGAAAAACTAATGGGGATTACGTCACCAGGTGGAGCTAGAAAGTTCAGTAATGGTTTAGTCACTTTTAGTAAGTTTAGCCCAATTTCTATACTTCACTAAGAATTTCATTAAAAATGTTAAGAATTAAATTCAAAATCTATTTACTAATACTTAACGTCGTGATGAAGCAAATATCAATAGAAAATATCAAAGAGAAAACAACGGAAGCAATAACAAGACATAAACAAGTGCGGGAAAATATCAATCAGGAATCCACAGACATAATAATACAAAGACAAGTGCACGACATCACCCTTCATGCTTTTACTCTCATCCTCATAATAAATAAATAGAAACGGCACGACATGACCCCTCGTGCTAATAATATCATAACATGGCACGGCATCACCCCTCGTGCTAAAATATCATAAACATGGAACGGAATGTCCCCTCATGCTAAAATATCATAAACATGGTACGGAATGTCCTCTCGTGCTAAAATATCATAAACATGGCACGGAATGTCCCCTCGTGCTAAAATATCATAAACATGGCACGAAATATCCCCTCGTGCTAAAATATCATAAACATGGCACAGAATGTCCCCTCGTGCTAAAATATCATAAACATGCAGTTTGGCAAAAAAAATCAACAATATGCACCATAAATCACAACATCCCGGCAAGGGAGTCAACAATGCAAACAATATCATTAACAGCATAAACAGTAATAAAAACCATACCATCCCAACAAGGGAGTCAACAATGAAAACAACATCATCCCGGCAAGAGAAACAGCTATAACCAATCTCGCCTAAACAGTTAACTTCACGGAATAAAACTCAGTTTGAACAAAGACCCAGTAGTAGGCAACATCAAGGAAACATCAATAACAAATATGTTTATCAACTAGACCGAAGTAGCACATAAGAGAAAAATAATATCAATCACAATGTAAGACTCACGAGCATGCTTGACACCAACGAACGGATGTTCCAACTACGACTAAATAACTATAGACCTAGATAACACTAGTATAGTCAATTTGGCAGTTTTAGAAAGAGAATATAGCATGATGATAAGAGCGATAAAATATTTCGTTAAGTCAATTAAGATCAACTAGCCAACGAAGGAATCCAAAAGCAAGTAAGTCTAATTCAAGCATGAAAGGATGAAATTAACAACCAAGGATTTAAATGTAACAATTACAATTCATGCACAGGTAACATAAGAACCTACAAATCCTAAAAGGCCAATCTATTTGCAAATAAGTCTGAGTACGCACTTGTCACCTCGCATACATGGACTACAATCAACAAGGAATACTCAATCCTAAGGGTAGTTCCCCCACAGGGTTAGACAAGATACTTACCTCAAAGACGACAACCCAATACTCAAAAATGCACTTTTTCGAATGAAAAGACTTCCAGACGACTCAAAATAAACTAAAACAACGAGTGAATAGCACCAATTCGAGCAAGGCAAGCATAGCAATAGGAAGCTCCATAAACACGGGCAAGTAAATGATAACTGCATCACCCTTTTCAACTCCAATATCTTTCAAGTAATTTGCTAGCTGACAAACTCTGGCCAATAATTAATTAAAGTGGCATCATGACCAAGTTCATTTCCTTCCCAATAAATTGCAATTTTGTCTCCATTTTCACTTTTTATGTTTCTATCCAAGCAGCTGTAGCATATGTTTGTTTTACCAGCTTTGAACCACTCAATATTGATTTCCCCTTGGGAATGCCAAGATTCTCATTGTAAACAGGTTGACCCCATTTCTCATTCCAGTAGAACTCCGACGCAATGTCGGACCAGAATTTCGGCTGGATCCTCAACTGACCTACCATACTTGCCCTCGTACTTTTGTATAGGAGAAACATGAGCCTGCCGAGAAAAATCTTCACTGGGAAAGACGAGATTAACCTCCTCGGATGCAAGAGCTTCCCCGAGGATGACAGAGTTGTTTGTTGAAGGAGCCATAGAAACAGAACAAGAATGGAATCCTTCAATAGATCGATGTAGTGGCGTTTTAGCTTTGGTCGGGCCAAAAGAAAAATGGCCCCTCATTATACCTTGAATTAAAAGAGATCTGCAGTCAAATATGGCAGGCTAAAAAAAAATATTATAGAGGGGAATGGGTATTGATTTGGAGTAAGTCAAACAGTATGATGAATGACGAAATATGAAGTGGTCTATGTTCCATGGCTATTTTTGTAATGATCGGCAAATTAAATAGCAGCACGATTGGGACGAGATGGTTGTATACATGAACTATGGAAAGGATTGGGTTTTTCTTTTTTTGCAGAATATGGAAGCAAAATCTTTGAAATCTCCATCCGAAACACGTCCGAGGCCTCCGGGACCCGTCTAAATGCACGAACAAGTCATATAACCTAACACGAACTAGCTCGAGGTTTCAAATCATATAAAACAACACCAAAACGACGAATCAAACCAAGAAATCAACTTATAGGTTTTTAAAACTTCAAATATCAAGACTCGCGTCGAAACCTATCAATTCAACCCGGAATGACGTGAAATATTGCAGACAAGTCACAATTAACACAACGGATCCACAGCTATTCCCAGAATTTCATTCCGAGCCCGATATCAAAATTTCACCTATCGGCCGAATTCGCCGAAATTCTAACTTTCGCCAAATTACCTCAAATCACTCTACGGACATCCAATACTAATTCAGGACGCACGCCTAAGTCCAAAATCATCATACGAAGCTGTTGACATTAACCGAAACTCATTCTGAGGCCGTTTACACAGAAGTCAAACCTCCGGTCAACTCCCATCACTTAAGCTTCCAAAACGGAAATTTTTCTTCCAATTCGACTCCGTACTTGAATCCAACCACACACACAGGTCGATATACACAATGTGAAGCTGCTTATGACCTTACACCACCGAACGGAGCTTAAATTCCCAAAACGATTGGTCGGGTCGTTATAAAATAATTAATTCATTCTTGAAATCTGAAAAAATCACTTATTTTGGACCACAAAAAAAAAACTATTTATTTTGGACCGAAAGGAGTAACAAAGTAACGGAGCTACGGGGCTATTAAGGATTTTCACAGTAGCCAAGAGCCCGCGTGAATGATTTTGGATGCCAGAAAAAGTAAATGACGATCCAAAAGGGTAAGATTGCCATTAGGGATTTAAGCAGTAAAGGCAGCTACAAAAATAAAGGTGTCTAATGGGCCGGGCTGGCCTGTTTACAACCCGATTCAGCTCGTTATTGTAGCTTAATATCACGGGCTGGGACAGGTTGGACGGCTAACTGGTTTTAAACGTACAATTTTTGAGCAACAGTGCACCGAACCCGCTACAACCCGTTAAGCGCTTAACGGGTTGCAACCCGATTCAGCCCGTTAACGTGTATATAATTTATTTTTGTTTTTTTAATTTCTGACCGTTGCCAACGGTCAAATTCCAAAAGGACAGTTGGCCAACAGCCATAGCCAAAAACAGCCCCTAAATTGTATCCCTTTAATAAAATAGCTTCCCCACCCCTAATAATTGATAAATTACAATTTTAGCCTTTTAAAAATTATAAATAGCCCCCTTTCTTCTTCATTATTCCTCACAATTCATTCTCTACTACTCTAATTCTCTCTTGTTAATATTCTCAATTACTCATTATATCAACTTTCAAGTTTCATCAAATATTTAGTTTAGTCATTACAAAATTATTATTATCAAGTATTATAAATTTCTAATTCAATTATTCAAGTGAAGTGTGGTATCAACTATCAAGTATCAAGTTATCAATGGAAGTTTGAGTTTCTATATCGAAATTAGTGCGGCATTCGGGATCTCGGTACACTCGTTCCATTTCTTTCTCTTCTTTTGTGTATATTTATTTTATTATTTAAAATTATTATATTAATTTCTTAATTTAAATTACATAATGGATTTACTTAGAGCGGCCAAAAAGCTTGCACTAGTAGAGGTGGTAGTAAGGAAATTTCCAAAAGATCAAAAGGCGGTGTTGGTTCTTCTAGTAGCTTTACACATGTTTCTGAAAGTTCACCCGAAAATGTAAATGTAGATTATGAGCGACTTCAAGAAAATTATGGTATATATGATGATTTAGATGATATTCAATCACCCGATAATCTTGAAACACCACCACCTACACCTGGTAATGCTAGTTAAACACAAAATATTAAGGGTGGAACAAGTAAGCCTCCTCTCCCTATTAAGAAGAATCGAAGATTAAGAAGTAAGTGTCGGAATTTTTTTGATAGACTAGAAAATGAGAAAAATTATGTAAAATGTAGAATATTTAAGAAAGTTTATAAACATGAGCCCGGTAAGAATGGGGGAACGGGTCAACTTCGTAGACACATGGAAGAAGAGCACCCTATTGATTGAAGAGTAGTCGATGAAGGTGGGCAACAAAAACTTAACCCGAGCACTGGGGTGCGGG